>CM047806.1:36292395-36592631 GCA_026214975.1 Gentiana macrophylla | reverse complement strand
ATATAGCACTAACAAATGAATCAATTTTATCTAATATAACAGTAACAAAAACTCAAAAGGATCTACTACATGAAAATATTTGTATGGAGAGGATTTTAAGATCAATGTGGCTGAAGCTTGATCATAACTTAACGTGATTTAAAGACAGAGAATGAAAGCGTGTGGTGTGTGTGTCTCACGTCGTGTGGAAACACCACACAAGAACCACCCACTATATCATATATAACTAACAACTTACAAATCTCAATAAACCAATAACAAAACACAATATACCATTAACCAAATGGATCTACTATCACAGTACATAGTTGATTTAACAAATTTCATTATACCACGACTAATCTAACACTATAAATAAACGGCAAGTATTTTTATTCAAGATAAAAGATTTAAATAAAATAACACTCTGAAACGGCTTATATAAAGTGCGTGCGGATCACTAAGTAATCAAGATCACTAAGTAAAGTCATTGTGATGATCCAAAGCTTGATTGAACCTTCTTTGACGATCCAAAGCTTGATGATCGAATGGGAAGATTCCACGCTCTATTCCTCTTCTTCTCCGGCAAATTTTTAGAAAATTTGCGGTGCAAGCAATGGGGTTGAAGACGAAAACATGCATTTCTATTCAAATTTTTTCATGGGGTGTCAATCTAACTTCATGTAAGCTTTACACTGCCGCCAAGCTGTAAAATTCCCACATTTTTTCTTCGTAGCAAAAGCAATTTGAAATGGCATTCAAATTGTACCTAGCTCGGGGAAGTTTACATGGGTTGACCCCCCAAAACATGGAAATGTCCACGTTGTGAAAAAAAACCACATGAAAATTTAAAAAAAAAAAAAAAGGCAAAATCCCACTGAAACAGGAAAATCCGTGGGCATAGACCTAAAACGTGAAAATTTCAAGCGTTAGAAAGTGTTTCAACAATTTTAATTCTTAAATAGCTTCCTTTCACAACATGGAAAATTCAACAAGCTGACCCTTAAAATTGTAAATTTATACGGAAGACTTGGGAAAAAAAAAATATATCATGTAGTGACGCAACCTGAAAAATAATACATGTCAGACCTGACTTTTTGTGTTTTCTCGTATTTTTATTTATGAAAAACGATGGGAATGGTATATTGGCATGGAAGTGATAGGTTTATTAAGCCAAGTCTCACACCATTTTTACTGTATCATCATAAATACCACATATTTTCTACTTGTAAAAAAGTTGAAAAAAACTTGAAAAATCATGCATGAAGATTATCTTGAGTGTAAATATGATGTAGAATTTATGGGCAAATCTATCGTTATCACTATTGGCATGCACCACAGGTCAATGCTATACAGGTATATTCTTGTGAGATGCTATTCTGCACTAATTATTTATTTTTTTTATAAAATAAAACTGTTGTGCACTTTTGAGTGCTTGCCCTTTTCACGTTTTTGTACCTTTTTACCTACTGATTTTACAACATGATACACTTTATTATATAAAAAAAAAAAACATATCAATGAATAATATGATCAATAGTAATACATTTTACTCATTTCATAATAAAAAAATACAAAAGTGAACCAATAAAGAAAAAACATGTGTAGTGATTGATGTATATTGGCCTACAAATCATATATATTTCCTTACCTTAAAACACGAGGACCGACGATAAACAATGACATTGAGGAAGTTCTATGATAGAGACTCTCTTGTAGGGATAATGTTGCGTAGCATTATCTGGACCACACAGTTTTATTTTGTAATTTTAGTATCTGGTCAATATAATGCATATAAGAAACTCCCTCTACAAGAGAGTCCCTACCTTAGAATTTGCCAGTTTACATATATTCTTTCTTTGGAAGTATCGCCGTTCCCCCTACTCCACTCCAATAGCGTTAATTAGTAGTATTTTATACTCCCTGCATCGCAGAGCGGCCTACGATCCCAACACAAAAAAGCCCGCAGCACTAGTGCGTTTGTTTAGCTGCTCTGCTTTTGCTTTTGCTTTTTCTTTTGGCTATGGATTCTGACTATGGAATTCCGAGGAACTTTCTGATCTGCAAAAGCTCCGTACTCAATACCTTCCAGGAGCTGCCCCCTTGCCTTCAGGTTTACTGACCCCGCCTCTTCCTTTTTTTTTTTTTTTTCATCCTCGGATCAATTGCCTCGTATGTATGTGTTTGTTCGTTTTGCCTCTGCCTGATTTTTGTATTTTGCAACTAGTCCCAATAACTATGGCAATGTTTCTACTTGATTTCAGTCTCTTCGTCTGCTGAATCATGTCTCCTCTATTTGTTGTTTTACTATTAGTATGCATAGGCTCACTTCTCTGTCGCTGTAGTTTGTTCGTAATCGTTTGTATGCTTCTTTTTCTCTATTTTTATTTGACTTATTGACAACAAATTTTTGTTATACAAGTAACTATAAAAGCTCAATGTTTGGATCGTAAAAAGACTTGGCTTATCATGTCTTGTTTTTTGTTTTTTTGAAGTTGATCATTCTTTTTTTTGTGATGAAGATGTGTTTCTTTTTGTCAGGGAACTACTGTCCGCGTAGAGTTTGGTGATGCAACAACTGCAGCTGACACGGTGGGTTCCCACACAATCAGTCGCTCATTTCCTCACACTTATGGTCAGCCTCTTGCTCATTTTCTTAGGAGCAACTGCCAAGGTCCCTGATGCTCAGATAATTACTGACCACCCAGCAATCAGGTATTGCATTCATTCAGCTTTGATGTGTGGTATACTAGGTGATGGCTTACAGGGCTGTGTGTGCTGAGTTAATGTCTTTTTGGGCTTCTGCTTATGTAGATTCTCTGTATAGTGAGTTCATGGGCCATAACGAATTACAGTCTAGAAAGAGAGATAGAGAGAGAGGCAGAATACATTAGTCTAATTCCATTGATGTCTGTGTGTTTATGTCTGCATGATCCTGAGATTCAAGATTTTTAGAAATAGAAGTCAATGTATCAAGGTGTGTCAGTAGTTGTTTTTGGAATACGTGTTCTTACACAACCTCTTTTGCCCCTCTTCTTCTATAGGGTGGGGTTGGTTTTCTGTGGTAGGCAATCACCTGGAGGACACAATGTTATATGGGGACTTCATGACGCTCTTAAAGTTCACAATCCTAACAGCACATTGCTTGGATTTCTGGGTAAGTCGTTTCAATCGATGTTACGGTTTTTGAGGTTTATGTAACATACATTTCTGTATACATGGGTGGATACACGTCCATAAACTGACACTTTACTGTCAATCCTCATGTCTTCTTATTACTACTGTTTATTCAGTCTTACTTACGAGCCTATCTAGCATTTTATCTTTACATATCGAAATGACCAATTTAGAGCATCTCTGGAGGTTCAGATTGTGCTACAGGCGAGTGAAAGGTTCTTCAAGCGTTACTAAAGATTTTTATTTTTACTGATTTTAGGTGGTTCTGAAGGTCTATTTGCACAGAAGACTCTGGAAATTACAGATGACATCCTTGCCACTTATAAAAATCAAGGTCAATACTGCCTCAGTCTACTCTTGTACTGACATTGGCTGCAGAAATATGTTACAGTTTTACTGCTTTGTTGGCTGAGATTTTTGGGGCTATTTGAGCAGTTTTTGTCAAGGTGGTTATGATTTACTTGGGCGGACGAAGGATCAAATAAGAACATGTGAGCAGGTTAATGCTGCAATGACAGCTTGTAAAGACTTGAAACTAGATGGCCTTGTTGTTATTGGAGGTAGTAATGTCTCTTTTTCTTATCCTTCGTAACTGGCATATATTGGTGAAATCTCTATAAAGAACGACTTTCTTCTTCTTGAAGGGGTAACATCAAACACGGATGCTGCTCAACTCGCAGAAACTTTTGCAGAAGCGAAATGCGCGACAAAGGTGCATCTCTGTCCACAACATTTATGTAAATCGTTTTCCCTAGTCTTATAGCATTTGCATTGTCTGGCACCATGTTCTTGGGCTTTGTGTGCAGTTGTCTCGTTTTTGAATCCTATATTTGGAATGTGGTTGCCTGCCTCTTGCATTATAGTTGAAATACTAAAAAAAATTTGATTGTTGAAATTGTTGCAGGTTGTGGGTGTTCCTGTGACCATAAATGGAGATCTCAAGAATCAGTTTGTTGAAGCAGATGTTGGGTTTGACACAATATGCAAGGTATACTATTTTTGTTTGATTATGGTAATTTATACACATGACAAGGCAACTGCTCTGCAGATCCTTGAGATTCTGGTTTTGTATTCTTTACAGCCCCTGTCTTCCCCAATTTCGGAAAAAGGGCTTGTTATGCCTTATATTTATCAGAGGGTTGTGGTATGTAAAGCTTTTCACATGCGTCACTAGATACATTAGAAGTTTATTCTTCTGATCCCCATTATAGCATGTGAATGTTTGCTTGAGTAACTTGAAGTACATTTTCCTCTAGACTTGTCAAGTCTATTTTTGTTACTTAGAGGAGATTATGACTTTTATTGCAGACATGGAAGCATGGTTTAACATGTGGCGTTTGGCTGTATCAGCACTACTAGAACATTAGATTATCTCACTTTTATTTTACTTTTCAGGTGAATTCCCAGCTCATTAGCAATGTATGCACAGATGCTCTCTCCATGAAAAGGTAATGGACATGCTTCATATGTTACAGTACATCTTTAACTTGCAGTACTGTATAACCTTGATTTATTGGTTAATCTGCAAACTTAACATGCATGCCTCCTTAAGATCCCAATATCTTAAATTCTTTAAACTCTTAGCTACTGTTGTGCATCTTCTAGCCTTTCTTTTAAGTTTTCCCTGTTGCATATTGACGAATTCATCTCCTTTCACATTTTTCAGTATTACTATTTTATCCGACTCATGGGCCGAAAGGCATCACATGTTGCTTTGGAATGTACTCTTCAATCACATCCAAATATGGTATGGCTCCCTTTTCCCTTACTCTAGTTCTGCTTTTCTAAATGTGTTACTTACGTTGATAAGATTTTTACTGGTTGTACAGATTATTCTTGGTGAGGAGGTTGCTGTTTCCAAACTTACTCTTTTTGACATCACAAAGCAAATCTGCGATGCAGTCAAAGCTAGGGCTGAGCAAGGTGGGGTTGATCCACTGTAATCTATTGGTGTTTGTGATATCATGATATTTCCTACTGACTGCATTTTTTTTTCAGATAAAAACCATGGTGTCATCCTATTGCCAGAGGGACTTATAGAAAGTATTCCAGAGGTTTATGCTTTATTACAGGTATATAGGTTGTGGAGTTGCAATACAATTACTTGGCATTTTAGATTAATCTGTTCACGTAAAAGATTTAACTGCACTAATGTCATTATCAGCCTTGTATAGTTGACTGGAAGTGGAAGATTGTCTTTTTGTAATGTGGATTGCGTAGATAACGCCGATTACTGTGTAAATCTTGCTAGGAAATTCATGGGTTGCTCAAGCAG
This sequence comes from Gentiana macrophylla, assembly GCA_026214975.1. Classification (NCBI taxonomy): domain Eukaryota; kingdom Viridiplantae; phylum Streptophyta; class Magnoliopsida; order Gentianales; family Gentianaceae; genus Gentiana; species Gentiana macrophylla. Next base: position 36,587,200 of record CM047806.1, on the reverse strand, counting down.
GGTGTTTCCGTTAATAACATTTCTTCTCAACTCTCACCTTGGGCATCAGCTTTATTTGAATTTTTACCCCCTTTCATAAGGAAACAGGTATAATGATCGTCTTATTGCAAGTTTTATAGTTAATTTCAAACTTAGTCGTCATATGTGCTGCGGCTTGACATCAGTTATGATGATGCAGCTCCTCCTCCAGCCTGAATCCGATGATTCAGCACAGCTGTCTCAGGTATCCGCACTTGCCGATTCAACATGCTGTTAAGTATATTCCTTGCAGAATGAGTGTATGACTGCTTTTTAATGTACAGATTGAGACAGAGAAACTTCTGGCACATTTGGTGGAAACAGAACTGAACAAGCAATTGGTAAGCTGTTGGGATAAGGCAGCTCTTTTCACCATTTCCTTAATCAAGTCTGAGAGCATAACTGATTGAAGATAGTAACATATGCTTGTGAAACACTTTGTCTCGTGTATATTGAGAGTTGTTGCTCCCACCTAGCCAACTGTTATCTTACACTGCTTCTTCTGCCATTATGAATCTCTACAGAAAGAGGGAATTTACAAGGGTAAAAAGTTTAATGCTATTTGCCATTTCTTTGGGTATCAAGCTAGGGGATCACTACCATCAAAGTTTGACTGTGATTACGCATATGTAAGTTTGCATATGTGAGTTTGATATGCTCGACGCTTTCCCTTGGGGAAAATTTACTGGAGAGCCGTATGATAGAAAATAATCACTTGTGCAGGTTCTTGGTCATATTTGCTACCATATTCTTGCTGCTGGGTTGAATGGATACATGGCAACAGTAACTAACCTTAAAAACCCTGTAAACAAGTGGCGTTGTGGTGCTGCTCCTATTACGGTAGATTTTATATTTCAATATTCTTATTCTTCTCTTTACTTCACCTTTCAAGACCATTAAGAAGAATTCAATCCATTCTTTACAAAAATAATTTATCATTTTGTTGGTATTTGTTTTCCTGTATAGGCTATGATGGATGTTAAGCGCTATGGTCGTGGTCCAGGAGCCTCATCTCTTGGAAAACCTGCTCTTCACCCCGCCACCGTGGATTTGAAAGGCAAATCATACGTGTATGTGAATCTTGCTACAACCGTTGTTTCTTGACATTGTTTCTGAAACAACAGGATTGCAATATTTCTAAAACAGAAAAGCAATTTCCATTTCCCCCTAATTTTTGGCCCTTGGATTGTGGATCTTCTAGGACTTTGATATATATATATATATATATATACTGAATAATGCAGCATCAACTTTCCCATAACGTATCTTCTAAACCAACTGTTGGTGGTTTGTTGCAGGCTTTTGAGGCAAAGCGCAACAAAATTTTTGTTAGATGATGTCTACAGGAACCCAGGGCCTGTACAGTTTGATGGTCCTGGTGCTGATGCAAAGGCTATAACTTTATGCATTGAAGACCAAGACTACATGGGACGTATTAAGAAGCTGCAGGAATATATTGACGAGGTACTTTTAGTTTTTAATAATAATAATAATATGCTACAATCTTGAGGAGAGAAGCTTTGATAGTTACCAACACTTTTTACTGGCTGCACCTTAAATGAATTGAGAAAACAATAGTAAAGGGATATTTTATTATGACATCCTTGTCACAATGCATAATGATGTCATCTGCCCAAGACATAGGAGTAAAACATGTGATACAAAAGACGACCTTTAACCTCCAATTGGGGCCCACAAAGGTCGAAGCAGATTATAAGTGCCTTGATATGTATGATGATGACCCCTTAGGTTTCCTGTCCTCTCTGTTTCAGGTGCACGTTTGTAAAACCAGGATGCTCACAGGATGTTCTAAAAGCAGCGTTGAGTGCCATGTCATCTGTGACAGAGATTCTGTCTGTTATGTCATCACCATCAAACAGTGGAAGCACCCCATTTTGAGCTATAACTAGAGACAACCTATTTGATTGGATGAAAATTTTGGGTTCCTTTTTTCTCATCATTATATAGTTAAACAGAGGATCCTAATTTATTGATGATTTTTCCTTGAATACTTAAAGACAGAGGATGTTGTGTAGTGTAGCTTCTTTTTCATTAGTTTGAGGATATAATAGATAAAAGCTTGTTGTCTGTTTTGTTTTCTTAACTTTAATTTTATGCTTTAACCCTCAAAGAAAGTTCTGTGTACCTCCGGAAGAAAGTTCCATCATTAGGATTTGTACATGGTTAGGTAGATATGGAGAGCAAACAACATTTTAGCTTGATGATATTACCAAGCATTCGCTTTGGCAATACCAAAAAAATGCCTTGACAATATTGCTGGATTTTGTCCAAGGTTTGTAAACCCTTTTTTTTTTTTTTTTTTTTTTTTTTTTTTTTTTCATATTTCCCTCCTAATACTCTCTTCGTCCCAAAATAAAAGTCATTTTTTATGTTTTCGCACAGATTAAAAAAAAATGCTTGAATCTATAAATTTTAAGACGAAATGTCTTAAATTTTATTTTGGGTGTTTTATCTGATTAAAAAGTGATTGAATGTTATAAATTTTAAAAAGAAATGCCTCAAATGTCCTTTGATTATCACTAATGAAATGATTATGAAGTATTGAAAAATAGTTGGAATGCTAATAAATTAGGGTAAGATAGAGAAAATAGTAAATGGTTTATTGGTAATGTAGAAAGACTTATTTTCTAAGGCAAACAAAAATAGATAGAATGACTTATATTCTAGAACGGGGGAGTATTTGTTTATTCTTTAAATTCCCAGCTAAGCGATGGTACTTGCTATAATTCTCATTGTGGGACTTAGCAGCTCCTTCCGGACACTTGGTTTGAGGAAAGCTCAATAAAGCCTCGATTTGACCTTCATAAAAGATTGTCTTTCATTCAAGATTGGCCGCTTTCCCACTTGTTGAGGCTCAAACTTTCTTCTTTCACGCTTGGTCAATTCCGGTTGTTAACTTTACGGGGCCACATTGGTGGCGTTAGACTCTTTTAAATCCGTCTTTGGGGTAGCTTTGAGGTCGACCTCCATTGTCATCAATAATGATCGATTACATGTTATAGGCACAAGTGGATAACTTCTCAAAAGATCTCGATTGAATCCGCTTTGAGAATGTGTTGTAGCCCTAATGCATGCCTTAAATGCACATCATCGAAATTCTCTATCTGTTGATGCGATCCAACGACCTTCTTCTTTTTCCATTAGCGGGAGTAAGTCAATTCCACCATCTTTGGCGATTCTATTCTATCTTTGTGCAAACGGTTGAGAAATGATTGTCCTACTTGCTCCCAACGGTTAAGAGGATGCGGTCAAAATCAATGTACCAATCAAAAGTTGTTTCTTTTGAGAGAACGCACAAATTGCTTCACCAGATGATCTCCATATGTCCCAACATTGTTGCGGTGTTTCAACAAAATGAGTTGTGTATTGTTTTGACTTTTACCAACACTTGCAAGTTAGTCAAAATGACTTTTACCGACAAAATGAGGTTGCCTTTGTCGTCGAAATGCTAGAACTTTGGCGATTTATAACCGGCAGCCATCTTTAAGTCATCAATCATGTGGGTGTGCGCCTTAACATAAGTTTGAGACAACTTTATGGACCCTCCATCCTTGTACTTAACGTTCTCATTATAAACTCCTTCAATTGGTCAACTAAAATTGTGCCATCAGCGGCGATTTTCAAATCACTTGCCAAGATAAACGACTTCAAAGCTTCTTGCCCTTTTGGAGGCGTTTTCTAGTGCGATCTTCAGGTTATTTTCCGTGGGGAGTGACCTAAGGACTTCTTGATCTTTTGAAGATACGTCAAGTTTACCCTCGTCATCAGAATCAAGTATGTTAGCAAACCTTGTAATTGATAAAATATTCTTACAATTGTTGCACTATAAAATCTCATATGAAATGAAAGCATATTCTTCCATTTTGCCATCTTATACGTTACCTATAAAAACGAAAGTTGTATCTATGGTACTACTATATTCAACTTTTCATCCTACTCCGACAAGTCTTTGAGGGTTCCCGTCGTAATCTATGAGCGCCTCTGCTACTGGCCGCCGGCACGTTAGCCAACTTGATTCCCGTACAATCGCTACCCAACTTCTCCTCTGCTTTCCGCCGGGACCTACCTCATTTTCCCGTGCCCGAACCATCCATGCTCGTCTCATTGCTTCCGGATTCAGGCCACCTTCCCATGTCCTCAATCGTCTCATTGATATCTACTGTAAGTCTTCCCATTTAACTTATGCTAAGCTTCTGTTTGATGAAATTCCCCTTCCAGATATAGTTTCCCGGACCACTTTAATTTCTGCTTATTCCGCCTCTCAACAGCCGAAGCTAGCGAGACAAATTTTGACGCTGCACCACTTCATATTCGGGACACGGTTTTTTACAATGCTATGATTACTTGTTATGCCCACAACGACGATGGTCATTCAGCTTTTAAACTATTTAATGAGATGAAAAGAGACGGTTTTACCCTGATAACTTCACCTACACCAGTTTACTGGCTGCTTTGGCGCTCATTGCTGATCGGGAGCTGCATTGCGGACAGCTTCATTGTGCAGTTGTCAAATCCGGTGATGGGACCGCGAGGTCAGTGCTCAATGCACTTGTATCGCTCTATGTTAAGTGCTCCTTTTCACCGTTTGTCTCGTCATCTTCTTTAATGTATTCTGCCAAGAAGGTGTTCAATGAAATGCCTTGTAGGGATGAGTTGTCTTGGACAACCATCATCACCGGTTATGTGAAGAACGATGACCTCCTTACTGCCCGGGAATTGTTTAATGAGATGGACATGGACCAAAAGTTGCCTGTCCCATGGAATGCAATGATTTCTGGATATGTGCAGAAAGGATTTATTTCCGAAGCTTTGCTGGTTTTTAGAAAGATGCTTTTGCTGGGAATCAAGCCTGATGAGTTTACATTCTCTAGTCTTCTTAGTGCTTGTGCAGAGGCCACTTTGCTTCTTCCCGGAAAACAGCTGCATGCTTACATTCTAAGAAGAGTTACCAAAAGCAAGGAAAACTTGGCAGTTTCTGTGGGCAATGCCCTGATTACAATGTATTGGAAATGTGAGAAAGTTGACGAGGCCAGAAAGATTTTTGATCATCTTACCAATAAGGACCTTGTTACATGGAACGCGATCTTATCAGCTTATGTGGGTACACAACGAATCAAGGAGGCTAAATGTTTTTTTGACGAGATGCCTCAAAAGAATTCCTTGACATGGACTGTTATGATTTCAGGATTTGCACAAAATGGGCATGGAGAAGAAGGCTTGAAGCTTTTCAATCAGATGAGGTTTGAAAATATTGAACAATGTGATTATGCATTTGCAGGAGCAATAACTTCTTGTTCAGTGCTTGCAGCACTTCAAAATGGCCGGCAACTTCATGCACAACTTATCCAACTGGGTTATGATTCGAGCCTTTCAGCAGGCAATGCTCTAATAACCATGTACGCCAAATGTGGAGTAGTTGATGCTGCATACCGTATGTTCACTACCATGCCATGTCTTGATTCCGTATCTTGGAACGCCATGATTGCAGCCTTAGGCCAGCATGGTCATGGGGCTCAAGCACTTGAATTATATGAAGAAATGCTGGAAGAACAGATAGCTCCTGACCGGATAACCTTTCTGACAGTTCTTTCAACTTGTACTCATGTGGGTTTTGTAGAAAAAGGACGTCTCCTTTTTAAGTCAATGCATGAACAGTTTGGGATAATCCCAGGTGAAGATCATTATGCCCGATTAATTGATTTACTTTGCCGAGCTGGAAAGTTTGCTGAGGCAGAAGATGTAATCCAGACTATGCCGTTCCAACCTGGGGTACCTATATGGGAGGCTCTACTGGCTGGTTGCCGCAATCATCGGAATTTGGATTTAGGTGTCCTGGCTGCTGAGCGACTTTTTAATATGATTCCAGAACATGATGGGACATACATCCTCTTGTCAAACATGTATGCTACTATGGGTCGTTGGGAGGAGGCTGGGAGGGTAAGAAAACTAATGAGAGATCGTGGAATTAAGAAGGAGCCTGGCTGTAGCTGGATAGAGGTTGAAAACAAAGTACATGTATTTATGGTGGATGATACTGCTCACCAAGATCTGAAAGCAATTTACAGTTATTTGGATGATCTGGGGCTGAGGATGAGGAAGCTTGGTTATGTTCCTGATACAAGATATGTTTTGCACGATATGGAGTCAGAACAGAAGGAATATGCTTTGTCTACTCACAGTGAGAAACTTGCTGTTGTGTTTGGACTCCTCAAACTACCGCGGAGCGCAACAATTAGGGTGTACAAGAACCTCCGCATCTCATGAGAGACTGCCATAATGCATTTAAGTATATGGCCTTAGCTGAGCAGAGGTTGATTATTGTGAGAGATGGAAAGAGATTCCATCACTTTAGCAATGGTGAATGCTCTTGCGGTAATTATTGGTGAGGATGAATGTTGTGATGACTTTTGACCCCTACAGCCAGATCTCTTTCTTCCAGGATTGAGAGTTCGGCATTGTTCTTCCACTGAGTTTGCCAATATAAAGCTGCCTTGAAGTCTGTAATCTTCTGCAGGTGAAACATTTATTCTAAATCTTTCGGCTTTTATGGTGTAAATTCACTGAGTTCCCATTCAGGTTTGGAAAAATCGACACACCTTCCCTCTAGTTATGTAAACAACAATTACCCACTTTTACTATATTATTCATTGGTTCATTAGTACATTCTGTTAGGATCTGTTCACAAATTCTTTTGGTTTAACTTATGTCATCAGACACCATTCTCGTAGATGTTTGCATTTGAAAGCAGATGGATCAACTCTTAACATTTCTCAAACTTGTTTTGAGTTGACTGAGTTAAAATGTTTGCATTGGCCATTCTGGATGGCCTAACTGGCAGATAGAGGGTCTAGGTGGTGCTGGTTGCATTCTTTCTAGTAAGCATGTCGCACTCCACACACACATATACACACATCATTGCTACATTGTTATGTTCATAACGATCTTAAATCGTAATAGGCAGTTATGTGTTTGCAACTACCATAGCAGTACTCAGAAAAGTAATCCTTATGGCAAAGGCTTGAAATCCTTTATTTATTAAGAGAAAATTAGAAAACGAAATTCTTGGACGCATTCGATGTCAATATATTGTTTTCTAGTATACTTTGTTGCTTCAAGACCAATTGGTTCAATGTTCATGTTATGTGTCGTTAAGATGTGAACTTTATGTCGGTGTTTCAGGTTGATCATGAGGACTTTCCGTATGAAGATTGGTGGTGCTTTTCAGTGTCTGACCGTATTCCTGGAAGCTTCAAGGTTCAAGAATGATCATAAGGTGATGACAGTTTGGAGGGGACACAAGATAGATAGATTATAACCTGGAACTTTGGGAATTCAGTGCCAAGTTCTTATGCCTCCTTGAATTCAGCTGGAGAATTCCATGGTAATGGTACTGATACAACCCTTTGATTTCTCGTATGTTTGCCGTATATTATCATTCACTTATCTAGTGATCTGAATGAATGCATTAGAAGCACAAATATGCCAACCAACCTTGTCTGCAATAGTTGGCATTTGGGAGCATGTTAAAATGAAGAAATGAAACTTGAGTAAATGAAATACATACGGGTGCATTCTTCTCGTCTCATTTTCTTCTCTCTCTCTCTCTCTCTCTCTCTCTCTCTCTCTCTCTCCTTCAACAGAAATAAGACAAATCTGAGGGTTTGTCCTAAAATAAGATTCGCTTTTGTATAGCCCTTGTGAAATGTTGGTGTTACTTTGATGATAATATAAATGAGCAGTGCTTTCCATATGTACTCTTCTATAGCACACACAAACGCACAACAAACGCAAACATTTGGTAGTGAACATGCTTTCACATATTTGATCGTCTGTTCTCAGTAGTCTGCCATTGTAAAACATATTTTCTGAAATTCCAATTCTGGGTACAATGTGAAGCAGATGTAGACGGGAAAAAGTCAACATTGCTTTGAAGCAATTTGGGATGAGTCTAATTAATGTGAGGCTTGCAGGGTACTTAGGATTGTGTTCAGTAGGTTGATTTCGCCGAGGAGCAATGGCACATGATGTTCAGGCTATGAATCATTATTGATGGAGGATAAATAGTACGACGGACAATGTCCATTGATTTTTTAATTGCGGAGGATGATGCCCCTGTCACCTAATCATTCTATACAGATACTTTGCACTTCAGCTCTAGAATCGACGTATTCAATGCACCCTCCCAAATGTGGGACCTAGTTATGTAACTGTGATATTTTGTTTGAATGCTGCCATGGAAAATGCAGCTGGTCTGTGGGCAGGCAATACATTAGTTTTCAAGCCCCGAAAATAGGATGTAAAGTGCATACTAATTTTTTTTTTTTTTTTTTTTTTTTTTTTTTTTTTTAGAGCCAGTGTATACTCTTTTATTATCCTAAAATAAGACAAAACATTTGGTATATCCTCCCCCCACCACCCACCTACCCCTCCCCTCCCCTCCCCTCCCGCTCCCCATTACATTGAACTTAATGCACTGTGATTTAAGATCTGATGCTGCAGTCAATTATTTTTCATTTAAAAAATGAGTTATTCTCTCTAGTAATGAAGCATTCCTATTTTAGAAAGTAATGAGGCGTTTCCGGTGAAGTTGCTTATTCAGGATTTTTTTAATACCGCAAAATCAATCACTATCCTTTACAGCATGTGGGACTTTATCGAGTATTTATCTGAAAAAACGCCTTTGTCCCGTATACCAAGTATTTATCTTAAAAAAAAAAACATGTCACATGCATTAAAATTAATCAATTAGAAACCACAAGGGTATGCGTCATCGGCGATAATTGTTTCAACATTATCACTGAAAAGCCGGTTCAAAGGATGGAATAGGGTAGCATAAGGTTCACTCTGCCCATGGTCGTTCTCTGCCTTGCCTTGTATGTACAACTACAACTACTGAGTGTGTATTTTTGGATGTAAGATTTGACACATGGATTTTCTTGTTGCCTTTGTCCAACTTCTTCATCACTCAGACACATATGTAATGTAGTATCAAAATTTGGTTCTGGAAAAACTTCACCCAAGGACTTGTTGTAGGTCTGATAATGCCGCCATCATCATACCACTTGATCAAAACTCATCTTAATAGCTTCTATGAGTCTGAATGTGCTTCCAACAACAAGATATTGCCATACCACTTGATCAAAACAAATCCAATTACTGTAGTGAATTAAAAAGACAAAACACATATTTGAGGATTCAAGCGCCATTCTTCTTGGTCAAGAAAAGAAACCCCCCCAATTCTTCAAAAGCAACAACAGTTTGTTTATGTGATCACAAAAGTGTAGGGGTTTTCCTAATTGATAACTACTTTTTGCATTGCAGTAGAAATCAACCAAACTAGGAGGATAAGGAGCAGCTCAACAAGTCTTCTCCTTAAAAAACAAACATATGCCAATTTTTTACAGCACTAGGTACTACTTTAATCACAAACACAAAACCGCCTTCTACTATAAATGTACATTTCTACCTTTACACCAGAAGAAATTATGATAGCCATATTCATTTGTCTCCTAATTTCATTATTTTTTGTCATCATCAACTCTTACATTGCTCCCTATCCTTTCACACTTTTTCACCTTATTATAATTAATGGTAAAGATGGGCCAGTAAAATCTTCTTCAAAAGAGAAAGCAGATGGATAAACAAACACACACACGCAGGGTTAAAAAAGAAAAAGGTCAAGAACAGGATAAAGTTTAAAAAGTTATTTAACAAAAATACCAGATGAGACACAGGCTTATATTTGCTGCTGGTAACCCTTCAAATCAAAGAATTTGATACTCTCCCTGTCCTGCGACAAAAATAACAGATCACTGAGCACGTATCATAATGTCATGCATGCATCCGACACAGAAGAAACCACTAACTATTCATTTCCCATATTACAGTGTAAAGAAAGGATTCGAAAATGTGTTCCACATGCTAAGTAGAGTAGCCTTCCCTAGCATAGTTCATAGAAAAGGACTACGGGATGCCATATCTAAAAAAACAAAAAAAAACAATTAGCTGGTGAGTGATAAATGACAGAACAATCACCTGCGTTCTTGCTGTTTACTGGAGAACATTCAAATACTGAAAGAAGGCTAAAACAATAAAACGCGGTTCACCAAAAAAAAAAATAACTTATAAGATAATCAGAAAAGGGCATTTGAAAGGAAACACACATCTGTTCCTCATTTAATGATGCATATTGAACATTGCGACCTGTTAATTAACACGTGCATTAATCTATTTTTTTCCAGCAACTGAATTCTTTACACATTATAGAGATTTTAGTAGCTATAGGCTCTACCAAACACTGATTAAAGTGTACCCCCACACGGGAAAAAGCAGGCACACAGTGAAAACTTCCACATCTAAGATGCAGAAAATGTACATCCTGTATACGTCAACAACAATTGAAGGATGGTAAAGTAGAAGCTTAAGTGAAGTTTCCACTCACAACGTTCTTTAATAATGGAACTCGATTCCCATGGTGAGACTGCAACGAGGTGAGAATCTTATAATCACGCGCCTCGCCTCGCTCGTTTCATTCTTTCAAGCGCACCCACAAGACCTTCCTCCTTATCTGTAGAAGGTGCTACATCACTACCATCCACAGTGCTATCAGAGTCATCTCTTTTACGCACTAGACCTCCATATACGGCATCAGGGACTTCTTTTTGTGCTATCTCCACTTTCTCATCTTCTTCAGAATCGCTTTCTTCTGGCAGCTCAATGTCTTCTTTATTTGAAATACCATGTTGCATGGTCTCACTCATGGGCTGAACTCCTGCGCTCACAAAACCTACCTTCCGATTGTCATCTTTGCCGGAGTCATCAGTTGAAGGTACAAGCTGCCTTTCCAAAGCTGCCATTTCATCCTCAGGAACACCAACACTCTTCAACACATCTTTTCCTTCATCAAGAGTCAGCATCTGATCCTTTAACATCAGGTATTCTGGAAGTATAAAGTGCGTCTGCAAAACATGAATGAACAATAATATCAAGAGCAAGTTAGAATGAAGAACTTTGAAGATAAAAAAGAGCCATTTAGAAAACACTAAACACAGAAGTCTTCGATAGAATTCAAGGTTATTATGTTTAATTAATATGTTCAACAAATGAAACCAGGTGAGATAGAAATGGAAGCAGCAGTCCAATGACATCAAAGTGATATCTCAAAACTCAAAAGAGCACAGAGAAATAAGCATAATGCCCAAAAAAGGGAGAGAAGTCGAGATCAGGACAGTCTTGGCTTACCTGGCTATAACTTGCTGAAACACTTCTTTTTACACGAAGCATTTCAAGGAATGTGTCCTCATTGCCATGCTGCACTTCAAATTCCTGCCACTTCTTCCAGAAGTCAGGGTCTGATCTTGGATCAGCAAACTGTGATGCATGTTTGTATAGCGCACGGGCACGATCAATTTCTCCAAGGCTCTTCTCAAGGTCAGCATATTTTATGCACATGACTTTGACATCCTTGTCCGGAAGACCAGATTCAATTGCTTGTTCATAAATTTCTCTAGTTTTTGGAACACCGAATATCTCGGCTGCACGAGCTATATATATCTCATACATGCCCAGTTTCTCACTGGGAGGCACAGCTTTTGTGGCTTGATCATATACTCGCATGGCTCGCTTTGCAAGCCCAAAGTCTTCTTCCATCTTCGCACTGCTGCAAGTACAATTTCTTTACAGCATCTGCAGGGGCCTGAAAAAATGGTTGTTAGCATTTCAGTATGACTATGATATGAGAAAATAGCTGGAGAGGAGCAAAGGAGAAAACACTAAACTACATGTACAACAAACGAGGAGCGACTATAAAAATCAAACGCATTAGTTGTTCCATGGAAACTACCATCTTTCCCTTTTTCTTTTATCCTCCCCCTTCTTTTTTGATAGGCAGATGTTTCAACCCAATAGCTCAAAAATTCTAACGAACGCGCGTTTGCCCGTCATGTCATTATGGAAAACGAATGCAACATTGAATAGCTAAATCATCCTTCCTGATTTCCAATTTTTTTATCAATCAATAAATATTCACAGCAAGCAATTACGCACCTATTTTGCTCTATGAATAAATAAGCCATGAACTAAAAATCACACAAAAGTGGAAAAAGACCATAGAACTAAACCCCAGTAAACATGTGGGCCCTAGAATACTAAAATCCAACACCAGGATTACACAGTAATAACTCAAATCTTAACAAAGATGTTTACTTCCAAAATGGTTCGAGAAAATTCAACTATGGGCAACTCCAGGAGGGAGACGGGGATTCTATTTTTTTCCCTGCATTACACCCAGGTAAAAAGAAGGGATGGGACACATTAACACAAAACTCAATGTCAAAAGGGGAAGCATGCATGTAGTACACAATTTTGACTAATACGAGGAAACACGCATACCACTTCAACCGCATTCTCGAACAGTTCTCGAGCTCGCTCCAGTTTTGACTTCCCATATCTTGTAACAAATTTTGTTAGGTAGGTGACCCATATATCTTTCGCATGTGGATATTTGAAGATCTTTACGCCTCTCTCATACACTTTGAATGCATCCTCAAAATGCTTGTGACTCTGAGTAAAGCAATAATATAAAATTAGTCAAGTTGAGGGCATACATAATATCCCTTTATCACTCAAATCCAGGAAACTATAACTGAAAGGCCGAGTTGGTACCTCTAACAGCGCCGCATAGTTTATAATAATCTGGGGCGTGGCTATTCTAAGATCCAATATCCTCTCATAAACTGCACGAGTTGACTCTAACGTTCCAAGGCTCTCCTCCAAATCCACATACAACGTCCAAAGCTTGAGTGACTTGTAGATCTTCACCTGCACGGGTTCGCTGCCATCAGCATACACTGCACCACATAAATCAATATCAAGGGTGATAAAATATATATATAATGTTAATTATCAACGTCTTAGTATACCCATAAAAACAAGAACATATCCACAACAACAAATAAGGAGGTACACGAATGAGCTCTCACCTCTACGTTTAACCTCGACTGACGGCTCTGCAGTAGCACGCCTCATCAGCTCCAAAGCTCCCTTGAAGTTTCTGTGTCTGATTTCCATTTCTGCCCATTCAGACCACACCCAAGCCAGATGATCAACGGCTTTATAGTTAACCTGCACAGCCTTATCAAAAATCACCCTGGCATTTACAATATCCTTGTGATTCTCGTAAAGCTCTGCAAAAGCAACCCACAAAGTGTGCGGCTTTCCAACCGCCTTCATTGGATCAACTGTCCTTACTGCTTCTGTGTAAGTCAGAATCTGTCTAGTGGGATTACCCTTAAAAAGCTTAACCCTTCTATGCCACTGCTCCACATTATGTGGATTCTGCCTAAGGAGGACGCTATTTGCAAGTTCTGGCCTCCTTTTCATCAAATTTTCCAACCTTGCCAACCTAAGATCCACATCCTTGTCATCATTCAACCAAAATCCTTTGAGCTTCTTTTCCAAATTTGCAATATCCAAACGATCATCTTTCTCCACTTCCTCCTCTTCCTCGTCACCCTCATTATCCTCAAGATCACTCTCACTCATCTCCTCCATCTTCAAAGCAAGCATACTCTCCTCAAACTGTGAATAAGCATCAAATATCACACTAAAATCCCTAACAGTCACCACCGTCGTCATGCCTTCCTCAAAAACATCCCTCGCCTTCTCTACCAACTTCCTCCTAATGTAATAATCGGCTAATGAGGTCCACAGCCTCCCAACTTCATCGGTAAACTTCCTTATCCCGCCTCTAATAATCGCATCCACGTTCAAACCAGAAACCTCTGCAGCATGCTGGGTTAACAAGTCACACAACTCCAGCCATAATCTGTGTTTTGTTTTTCCCTTTATCGAATAAAAATGATCATCATTCAACACACCAGCCAACCTCTCAGCAGCCTCCTGCCAGAGCTCGGAATTTATCAAAACTCAATGAAGTCCTCAATATGACTCGGATCATATTTCAAGTACCTACGATAAACCCTCAGAGATGTCTCGATAGGGACCCCTTTCTGGCTAACAAAACTAGGTAAACACTCCATATCCTGTCATGTTGTGTCACAGGCAAAGCACCAAGAGCCCGATCAAAAGTCCTACGAGCTCGTGTGACGAGCTTCTGTGTAGTTAAAGATTCAAGATACAAAATCCACATTCGAGGCATCTTATGCATTGTAACTAAAGCACGCTCAAAGGTATTATTTAGGGACTGATACTGAGAATGAGTAACAGGCAGATTACGAACCAGTTCCAAACGCTCACGAAGGTAAGCATGCCACAACTTGTAACTTCCAGGTAGTGCTTTGAGAGCCCGCTCGTAAATAATCGATCGTTTTCTGAAAGGGGCTTCTGATTTGGCAATCAAGTACCGCCACCATAGCTTCAAACTGAAAGGATTCCGGAGGATTTCTTCTTCGTAAGGCAAATCTTCTTCAGTTGGGTACAACTCTCTGGGAATAGCGGGTGCTGGAGCCATCTTCAAAATAGAAAATAATCCCTAAAAAACAGAATGAAATTAAGGAACGGATTTGACAATGATATTTTAAGGACATGTAATGTCCATTAAATCTAACTTCACTTCAAAAATTATTTTGATCCCCGCTTGGAATTTCTTTTAATCCACCAATAATATATTATAATATTTTTATGTGTAATTATTTTTTATTTTGTTGAGGAAACAAATATTTTATTAAACATTATCCACAAACAAACGGCAATTGATATCACCCGGAGGCGAGGCGATGAGTGCAAAGCGCATGAATAAACAAACGGAGAGTGATAGATCCATGAAATAGTGATACGTAAATTGATCTCATCCTTACATTTACTCCATAAAAATTATAAAACCCAAAAGGCAAAACATTTCCACCGTTAGATCATTTTCTGTACACGCTTTTTGTGCACATTTGTTGTGCCTTAGTCGTTTTCCCAAACAAACTATGTCTAGCTAAAAGATGCGCAGGGACATTCCCTTCACGTCGGACAAAGGAAAACGAAACTGACGCAAAACTAGCCACAAGGGCCAAACAATCCTGAAGAAGACAACCCTGAGCTGTGAGATCTTCTTCTGGCCGTCAAAATCGCGAGATGCATGCCAAACAATCATTTTTCACCTCAAGCCGCTGAAATCCTAGGTGCACCGCCTCCTCCAAGGCCAAGTAAATAGTCCTAAGCTCCAAAAACTCTATAGGATCGCCTGGATCGAAGTGATACGCAAAGGAGTGGAGTACGGATCCGTTCGAGTCCCGAAAGATGACTCCAATACCCACACCCATGTCAGTAGAGGATGCATCCACATTACCTTTCACCACGCCTGTCAGAGGCTTCATCCATATATCCGGTAAGTGGCAAGTTGTCGCATGAACCCGAAAAGCTGCCATAGCCTATATATACTCTACCGAGGCTGATAGCGATCGCGTACATACTGCAGAGACATAAACCGCCTGATCATCGGACACCGCAGAGCACCTCGCTTTCCAGATCCCCCACATAAGCCATACAAACCTAGCCGCATCCTGAACACCTTGTTCTTCAAGCAACCTCATAAAAAAAACTCCGCAAAGGAAGCAGAGCGAAGGTGTTGCAAGGTCCCCTGAAATGGTGATGCCCGCCACACTCTAAATGCCATCTCACATTCGAAAATCACATGCCGCATCGTTTCAAGGGTTTCCCCACAAGCCAAACAAATGTCACCCCTCATATTCCGCCTCTGTAGCCCTTGGCCGATGGGAAGACAATCATGTAGACACAGTGGCGGAACCAGGATTAAATTTCGGGGTGGTCTTGGTGTAAAAATTTCGAGGTGGTCTTGGTATATAAAAATTTCGGGGTGGTCTTGGTCTTGGTAACATAAAAAAAAAGACACATAACATACTAATATTAACACTACTACTAAAAAAAAAATCAAAATTTGGGGTGGGCTTGAGACCACCCCATTACAAAGGTGGTTCCGCCCCTGTGTAGACATCTCCACAAAAAGTGTTGAACACGCGTTGGACAGGGGAGCGCCAAATCTCCGCCAAAGCCTACTCGCCCGTTCGATGTAGACGGACCTGTCGCAGATGACGATCGATATATTGATAAGGCCAAAAAAATACCCTAACCTAACTGTATAAACTCCCATGCGATCATAATGCCAAATTCGTCGGTCAGGATGCCCCCCAGGGGCCATAATAGTCCCTAGAATAGCATCAGATTCCCATGGTCGGAATAGCTGTTGAACCCGCTGCGTGTCCCATACCCAAGATCTTGGGATAAAAAGATCCGAGACTGTAGAATCCACAGGGATCTCATGCCCGGCAAAAGATATACGAAAAGAAGGCTGCCTACTGTTCCATGCATCATGAAAAACATACACCGACTCTCCATCACCCACTCTTCATTGCAGCCCATTGAGCAAAAGGCCCCGCCCCTCCAGATTGTAATTAGTTAATTGTACAATAAAATTGTTATTATGACATTGTAGTCCAACAATTCTTTAAAAAATAAATATGTTGATCGTAAAATATATCAAACTAGATCTCAAAAGAAAGAACACGAAAAAAATATATATTAAAACAATTTTAATGACGTAAGAAAGAGATAGTGCATGTACCATTAGTTATTTTAAAAAAATCGAATGATGATGATAAAGTGGTAATTTAAGAAGGGTATTTAGGTCATATTACATTCGATTTCGTCCTTATTATATGTGGGATATTATAAAATAATAGAAAACTACTATAAGAGCAAAGATGTAGACAAAAAGAAAAATGAAGTTTTCTTATTGCTTCACCATATCTCTACAACCAAGATTATGATACATTTATATAGGAAGTGAACCATATATAACTTATATTACAACTAGTATTTCACACCGTGCAATGCACGGTGTATGCCCACTGCAGGCATGAGTGATTGTGACCGCTAGTTACATAGTTTTGATGGTGAATTGTAACATGATATAATAAGGGAGATATTTGATACATAAAAGATCACTGTAAATAACTGAGAAACGGAAAACAAACAACCTTTTCGGAGGGGGGTTTGGAGGGGGGGTTCATTGGGCTCATATTGAGTCGGAGGGGGGGTTCGGAGGTTGTTCGGAGGAGGTCGTTCGGAGGCGGTTGAGGAAGTCGTTCGGACACAGAAACATATCGTAGAGGAGATATGGTAGGATATATATGTGATCTAGAGGAAGGGGAAAAAAACCCAAGAAATTGGAGGGGGTTTGGAGGATGTCGTTTAGAGGAGGTCGTTCGTAGGCGGTTGATGAGGTAGTTTGAAGGTCATTCGGACACACAAACATATCGTAGAGGAGATAGGGTAGGATATACATATGTGATCTAGGGAAAAAAAAACCCTCTTATCCTCAGAAATACTATGTCTAGTGCTGCAATTTGGGTTATCGCTTAATAAGCATGTATGTGGGGGAGATGTGGTTGATGAGGCCGTCCGGACATGTTTTCAAGGGGAGCTGGGCATTGCGCTAGGCTTCTTTCGGGCACGTCATTGGCCTTCTTTTCCGATTCATCGGGCTCATATTGAGTCGGAGGGGTGGTCGGAGGAGTTCGTTCGGAGGTGGTTGAGGAGGTCGGTCAGAAACATATCGTAGACAAACATATGTTACCTTGTTCGGAAACATATCGTGGAAACATAAACATATCGTTCGGAAACATATTGTACACACACAAACATATCGTAGACAAACATATAGGAGGTCGTTCGGACACGCAAAAAATCGGAGGGTCGTTCGGAGGATGTCTTTCGGATATCGTAGACACACAAACATATCGTTCGAAAACATAAACATATCGTTCGGAAACATATCGTACACACAAACATCGTAGACAAACATATCGGAGGTCGTTCGGACACATAAAAAATCGGAGGGTCGTTCGGACACACAACCCAAAAAAAAACACACACACACAAACATATCGTTTGGAAACATAAACAAATCGTTCAGAAACATATCGTACACACAAACATATCGGAGGTTGTTCGGACACACAAAAAAATCGGACAAAAAAAAATAAAAAACAAAACATAACACGTGTCGGCACAAGAGGGACACACACACACACACACACAAAAAAAAATACAAAACATGACACGTGTCGGCACAAGAGGAAGTACCCCTTGTCTTTGTATTAGATATTATTAGGAAATTAGTACTATATTAAACATGACAAAATAGTGGATGCATTTTGTAATTTCTAACTTATAAAGATATAATGAATAATATTAAGTTGTAAGAATTCAAGAGGACATCCACAATAAATGTTGCATAATACTCCCCCTTGGGTGTCCACTACACAATGAATATGTCTTGTTAAAATCTTACTAGGAAAAAACCGCTGAGAAAAAATCATGGGGAAGGAAAAAAAGTACATATTCATTTGTTCATGTATTACTCCCCCTGATTAAAAGATTATCCGAGCTCTTTGATATTAATGTTGGGTATCGCTTTGGTTGTAAATCGTCTGCAAGAAAAATATGTCGATTGCACATGCTTTGTAACATCTTATTTAGTAATGAGTCTGTTGGATCAATATTTTGACTTGATTCGTCGCATATCAATTTTACTTTCTTCTGAAGATCATGTGAAGTCCCACTTATGTAAATATTATTGAATTTGAGATGAACGATCTTCTTCTCAAGTGTAATAGTAGACAAAGCTCATTGAATATAGAGCTGATTCGTTTGCTCCATCTAATAAGTTGCATAATTTATATGTCATGTACTATAAACTTTGCTAGAAAAACTAGTGGGACAAAAACTAGACAAGGAAAATAGTTCATGACATATGCGTTTTTATCTCTCTTGCCTGATTGCCTCAGTCAAAACCTTTAACTAAGAAAACCTTGTGGAAAAAACTTAGTTAAAGAAAAAATAGTACAATCATCGGTCTTCGTGATCAAAGCATCAAGATTGTTTTGAAATTGTCGTTCCCCCTGACGACAACATTCTTTCAAATGTATGCATTACAATACTATAAATTAACATCTTTATCCAAAATAGATGTATGAATTAACTTAGTGAACAAATTTGTCAATTGTCACAAAATCGTACTTTTCGGATCTCTCTAATAGAGTTTAATTTAAATTCATGGGCTGAAAATCGCCATACTCGCTACTTATTTGTGCAACACTAGCAACAAAATCCGAATTACTCATAAGTAACAATAGGGGATTCAGTATCATAAATCATATCATTATGTATGAGCTACTTATATATATATATATATATATATATATATATATATATATATATATATATGCATGTATGTGTGTGTATACATATGTATGTATGTATATGTATATGTATATTTCATCTTCAAGAGGAATATATTCAATTGATTACATTTATAATGAATGTTATAGGTCATGCAAACATCTTTGCAACTAAATAATTTGCATGTTGTGATATTCATTTTCTTTCATCTCTGATAGCCATCATTGATTTGCATATAACTATTCACGTCTAATGACTTACAAATATCCGGTCACGGCGTCATATAAAACATCATAGTTGCTGCCATAGTCATTAAGTAGCGAAACATGATGTTATCCGTAGTGGGAGGATGTAATTGATCAAAATCAATATTTTGTTATTACAGAACCAAATTCAAGTCAAGATCGGCCTTCATTGATTATTTAATTTTTACCCAGTCTATTGCTTCTAATACTCTATAATTGACTTGGGTTCTGGATCCATATTATAGTAGCAAATTATGAGGCTAATATGCCGTTGACTACTGTGATATTATATTATAAATTCCTTCCATAAAAGTCATTGTTAATTGGATATTAGCATATAAACTAAATCCTTATCAAGGCATGGATATGGTTGTTCCGCATCCCCAATATTTGATCATTTGAAACACGTGTGAATTTATTCGGGTTTTCGTCTTCAAGAGATTTCATTAGTAACTTAATATCAATAATAAATTCATTTTCCGCGGATTTTTTTCACACCGACCGGTCTTCTATGTTTCTGGCGTAGATAAATATTATCAATCAAAAAATTTGATTTGGTTCATTTATAAATAGTCACTCTTTTATGTTGAATAGAAACATCTGGCGTATTACTTGTAAATTACTGCATGTTAAAATATTTTCGCAATTCAGTTTGACTGATGCGTGAATTTTTTTTATGTTTATAAAATTTATCGGCATTCCCCTAATGCCAGAAATGATCTTCTTTAAAAATGTAGTAATTGCATCGTGTTGTAACTTGATGCTCTATATTTTCTTCAAACGATTTATACATGTGGAATCATAATGATTTCGCTAAATCAGCCTAATGGCCAATGCTATTTCACGTATGTTTCCAATGATGATTTAATTATCTAATATTTATGAGATTTATGTCTTTTAGAAACAATATATATCAGTTGATTCATGCATTTAGAATAAATATCAACATAGCACTATGACATTTCAGATTCTATAAGAATCATTCAAATCATTTTTCACATTATTTTGAGGGTTTCAATAAAACAACATAATGCAATGAACTTCATGTTCATTTTCTCTCCCTCGTGAGATTGACAATGCTTATTGTGTCTCGTATATCACTATGCGATATAGTTATTTTAGGACATGTCTTTCGAAGACTTAAAATTTACCAGAACATTCATAATTAATAATTCTTGTAGAGATATTAACTAATCTGGTAAATTTTGTCAACACAATGTGTGTATTACGTGATTCAATCACGACTATTCATATATGAATTTCAAGTTCATTTATATTATAATTTATGTCACGAGATATAATTTATCTGCATTTATTTTTCACCAGCTAATCTCGGACAATACTTTTTATCACAATCGATATCAAGAATATTTACAATAAACCGTGATTTAACTTTGACATTTTGCAAGCGAGGGAATTCAGATAACCTCATCTAGAGATTGATATCTCAAGAGTCAAATACATCATCCGTTATCCCATTATTGTATACCGGGTTATACCAGTGTACTACAATCACCACTTTTGGTGAGATTTTTTCCCACGATAAATACACGGTAATGACAACGGTAATTGATATCTCCAGAATAATAATATATTTTTTTGATAGAATAATAACATTTTTCCATGTTCACTTAATTGAACGTAATGATGTATCTTAAAATTTTAATTTGGTAGAATGATGCATCTTACATAATTTAATTTCATAAATGATGCATATAGTGTTTGTTACATTCTCTTTTAGGATTAGACATGTCTCATCATTTTCAAGCATATTATTTATACTATCTCGCCGACAAATGATATTCATAACGAGTAAAATTTTATATTGCGGTAAGCAGAGGAACTAGTGATACATGTTAATTATAAATTCTTTGTCCATCTGAAATGATCCAGTCATATAGAAGCACTAACTAGTATATCTCAAGAAATATAACCACTTGCAACCAAGTAAATTAATGTTCATAAACATATATTTTTCTCTTATATTATTAAAGCAAAAAAAGTGCATTCAACAAAACATGTGTTTTTCAAGTTATCACAAATAGAACTCATTGTGTAATCTAATGAGTATCTTTTATATTATAGATGACTTTTGCTTAGTTATCATAACAAAGTAGAATTTGAGGCCAACGATCCATGGTGTGTTTGATAATTATAATAACAAACACGTACTCAAGGAATTCAATTATAACCAATATTTTAAAAAGTAAAGAAATGTATTTTTGTTAATAAAAATTATACTTCCTGATATATATTGGACGGTAGCACCGTTCTCTCACATCGATGGATTCCGGCAAACCGTCGCTGCCTTTAGAAGCTCACTCATACATAGCTATCATTAGAGCATATATGAGTATGACCAACTTCAACCCATCACCAACTCGAGAAAAACTATGTAATTGAAGGTTTTTTTTCCCAACTCCATCGTTGAAGAGACATGGTTTTTCATGATAGACTACTAAAATTGGCTGAGTCTCGTGTTGATAACGTGTTATAAAATAATATAAAACAAATAAAGACTATAAGAGCAAAGATATAAACAAAAAGAAAATTGAAGTTTTTCATTGCTTCACCATATCTCTACAACCAAGAAGGTGATACATTTATATAGAAAGTGAACATTTTGCAACTTATATTACAATTAGTACTACATTAAACATGACAAAGTAGTGGATGCCTTTTAATATTTCTAACTTATAAAGATATAATGAATAGTATTAAGTTGTAAGAATTCAATTGGACATCCACAATCATTGTTTCATAATATGAGATCTTTTTAAGAATATCGTAATTTAATTATTAAATAGAAGTGTAAATGATCTTTTTGCCAATAAACCAAAAATATGGCATTTTCCCCCAAATTTCTCGTAGATAAAAAAAAAGAAAAAGAAAATGTAAAGTGTTCAATTAAACCTGGCCCCAACACCTCAAACCTCGCTCCAACTAAATCTGAAGAAAGAGAACAATTGGGCTTATATTTTTCCTGACATATGCTATGACATTTAGTACTGCGGAATAAAACAATCTATGACCCCGATGCGAGACGACCTCCCAGGCCTCCAAATCTTTATCTCGAAACAGTTAAATGAGCAAAAGATCTTCGGCTCGCTTGGGGCCTTGTTGACTAGTTTCTTATTTTATAGATCATAATAAGTAGTGCTTTGATTATGCTTTTGTAATCAAGGTCTTTATCTCGAAAGCACTTAATTGAGCAAAAGATCTACGGCTCGCTGGCCATGTATGATTTCGGGTTAGGTTGGGTTTATTTGGATCCAACACAATATTTTATTCACTCCACTATCTTATTTACCATTATTTTATTAATTCTATTATTTTATTATAATTGCTCACACCGATCATTTCACCATCAACAAATGAAATAATATTGATCAATTCATTTTATTCACCCACTACATTATTTAACAATTATTTTATCAGTATAATATTTTATTAAAATTTCTCTCACTAATCATTTTTTCATCAACAAAAATTTCAATACAACATTTCAACTTTATAATAATCATTATTTCACTTTATTTTATTTTATTTTCTCTCTCCTGAATCTATTTAACCTCAATCTAATCCGAAACCAAGGCCTTGTTTACTAGTTTCTTATTTTATAATATCTCCGTCCCAAAATGTATGTTTGTTTAGTTTTTGAATTTATTCGTAATATAAATTCATTTAGAATACCAATGGTATTACAATTTTTTTATTTTACCCCTAATTTATTATACATTCTTCTGCTTTACAACTATTACATTAATGAGGTCAAAAGATATTCTAGAGTTTTATAATCAAAATTAATGACACTTGACCACTTTCTTTAATTTGTAGGAAAATATATAAACATAATTAAATTTTGAGATGAATGTAGTAGATTATAATAAGGGTTTATTGTCAAAAAAGACAATTTGAACATAGAATTATGCGAAAATGACAGTGGAATATTTTTCTGGGTAAAAATGACATATTCTTATTCCACTGTGATTTATATTCTTTCGTATTCAACTATAAAAACGAATACATCTTTTGATCTGATTGTCGAAAGATGGTAATTCTTTCATCATATTTTTCCTCTTCACGTCCTCTTTATTTAGACATCTCATTTGATATTTTTTCAACGTTATTTTCAAAGTCATTTTTGTAAAAAAAAAAACACATAAACAAAGTGAAACATTGGATTTGAGGTCGAGTTCCATCACAAAGACAAGCGAGTGGATTTGGGGTTATGAACAGTAGATTTGTCCTTATCACCCGATTTACATTTTCACTGTCATGATTCTTATTTCCCATCATTTCTATCCTTTTAAACCACTCCCCCTTATAATAAATAGTTCTTTGATTATGCTTTTGTAATCTTGTTGACATTGCTGTAACTCTTTTTGGGGATTTCCCACGCGAAATGCAATAAAAGGATCGATCCTTCAAATAAAAATAAACATTAAACATTATATGTAATCGTTATTGTTTGCTTGTATCATTTAACCTCTTTCGCTTTTAATTATTCAATCATCCTAGGTTCGATCGTTTCGTAGAAAATGTGCCCTTTCAATTTAGGAAACTAATAAAACCAGTTGGATTTAGTGATTGATTTTGATATAGTTATAGCCTACAATTTATATCATGCTCCTACAATTTTACGTGAGATTAAAAATATATTTAACATGTCCACACGGCTAAGGTGATCCCAGGTTACAGAAATATGGAAAATGATTTGTATTCCAAAAAAAAAAAAAAAAAACTTTTTGCAGCTAACCAGCCGCAACTTGCTACAACTTGGACGAATAATTCAGAATTTCAACCTGCTTTCCT
Source organism: Gentiana macrophylla (assembly GCA_026214975.1). Lineage (NCBI taxonomy): Eukaryota > Viridiplantae > Streptophyta > Magnoliopsida > Gentianales > Gentianaceae > Gentiana > Gentiana macrophylla. Next base: position 36,562,892 of record CM047806.1, on the reverse strand, counting down.
TTCATTTTCCTTGCACAAATAATTGTGCTTTCCTTTCATTTTCATGCAGAGGTAATTGCAATTTTTATGGTTCATTTTCCTTTATATATATGACTATATAAGTGAGTTTTGAATAAATTTTGTACAACTCTCCTCATCTTCCTCCATTCCCAAAGACCTCCATTCTCTTCCTCCATTCCCAACGGTATGAGTGCATGCTTCAATTTTATTTTTCCTAAATTTTTAACTTATGTTTCAAATTTATATATTTCTTAGCTATAAACATATTATTGGTTTAGCGATTTTCTATACTTCCATTTGTAAATATCACTATTGATAAAAACTTTGAATCATAATTTTATTTTATTTCAGTATGGGTATCGTTTAGTAATAACTAACGTAGTAATTGTTATACCTGTAGTATCGTATGCGAAGTAAAATAAACAACTAGAAAGAAGAAGAACAATTTGTTTATTAATCTGAAAGGATATTACAATTACAATAATGAAAATGAAAAGAAGAACAAAACAGGAAAGGATATAAGGACTGAGGTGAGATGAACTCTGTCCTTAAGATAAATTTGCTCCGGCTTGTACCCACGGATTATGCAATTGTCTCTCAGGATTACTCAGTTTACCTGTTCAATAGGGAGGTACTCCAACTCCTGAACAATGTCGAACTCTGACAGTGCTTCAGAAAAACTCTTCAACTATTTGTTATGCAGAAAGAATGATATTTTTGTTGTATTTCTTGTGTGTACATTTCCATTGCAGTAGAGGTCCTTTACATAAGGAAGAAAGCATCAGGTAACTCCATCAGCATTGAAGGAGGTGTATTGATGCCCATCAGTTGAAGGAGTTCCACTAAGTCTGTTGGTCCCTTGGAAAGGCTAACACAAGTTTAGGGGTGAATAAACTTGTCACTAAAAACTTTCCTGCTGGATTTTAAACAAATTATGGTTCAGTTAGAAACTTGTGTGGAGTTAAGCTGACTGAGCTGAGTTTAAGTCAAACTGACTTAATCAAAACTGAGTCAACCGGCAGCGGATATAATTCTAGCCTTTTTCTTGATCTTGTTGTTCTTTTATGAAAATCGAGTGTGGTAAACTCGAATTACGATGAATGTCGGTTTGTGAACAATGAAGTGTATAACAATCAATTATCAAAATGTTGTAAGTAGATCTTTGAGTAAATAAATAAATGAGTAAAGTAAATAAGGCAAATATTATAGAGGTTCCGAGGTGGTGTAATCAGACGCCCTCTCTTCCCACTGTGGTGCGGAGGAAAATTCCACTAGAACTTCTTGAGGTGAACTGTTACAAAAAGTCCTAAACAATAGTCATTGGCTAATCCCTAGCTTCACTATCTAAACAGTTGTAGAACAGGTAGAATTGATGTTCTTCAATTGCTTGAACACTGGTCCTTAGAGGGTTGAATTGCCTCTTCACCAGCTACCACCACAAACACAGTCTGCCCGACTGCTTGTCACAACTGTCCTTGACAAAACCTTCCCGGTTTGCTTCACAGTCTAAACCTTTGATGTAGAATCAAAGTTGGGTTGAGAATCAATAAATTGATTCTTGTTTGTGGTTCTTCAAAGTGTCTGATTCTTGATAAATTCTTGGTAGCTTGAACACTTGAAGAATTTCTTGATTTGATCTTGTTATAGCGCAAAGATGATAGCAATTCGAATGATTAATGCACACGTTAATTCTTGTTAAATCTCTATATTCGTTCTACTTAATCCTTGGTGCAAAGTCCTCTATTTATAGTGTGAGGTCCAACGTTCATTTGGCTTGAATTCGAATTGTATCAACGTCTATCTTGCAACGGATATATTTCTTACCGTTATTACTGTTTGTATCGATTTTCTTCCAATGAAATTGCTTCCTTTACAACGTTTGACCTGTACTATCGCTTTATCGGATGATCGACCTATAAAACTCGAGTATCCTTATCGCTTTATCTCGAGATTATCACTTGTCGGTTTCTTGATGACTTGGAGCATTAACTGAGATTTTACTCTTCTTCAAATATCAGTACTCCAGTTTTTCATCTGATTATAATTGATTTAATCAGAGTACACTATGACTCATTATCATCTAAGAACTCATTGTCCTTATGATTCTTAGGTCTTCATACAAGATCCATAAAGTCAGTTCAGGTCACCACAATCTTGCACAAGTCTAACTCGATAGCCTCGACGTAGTCTTCATAATCGAGTTTGAACCTCGCTCTTGATCTTCAATAATCGAGTCTCAGACCTCGGTTCTTCAACTTCCAGATAAGCCAACTGAGTCTGTGTCCCTCAGCGAACTTATCTTCTTTAGTTTCATCTAGGTGTATTCTAAGTCAGTTTGTTTATCTTGATGATTTCCAGTTTTCTGAATGACTTCCAGTTTTCAGTTTTACGACACACTAACTATTACAATGCTTGTCTAATGTAACCTATACAAATATCAGACTCTAGTAAAACCTAAACATCCAGTTCTAGTCATCTTTTAGCTTTTCACTATAACAACTAGCTTCAGCACTTCATCAACGAGGTTAAGATAATACTTTGAATAATTATGATGAATTATCATCGAAACATAAATTTTATTTCCAACAATTTCCCCCTTTTTGATGATGCCAAAACTCTCCCTAAAAGAAAAGCTTAAAGATCAAAACAATGTAAAACAATGTAAAATTGGAAAACTGGATTTCATTAGAATGATAAAAAAACTGGAATAGTTACATTTAGTCCAAACAACTGAGATTAAAGACTAAGCTTTTCTTAAGCAAATAAACTTCTTTTCCTTGTCATACGAGATGATATTCATTTTCTAGCTTGAGTCTTCCTTTGAAAATGTCTTGTTGTAGTCAACTTGACTTCCTTCTTTCCATCTTCTCCATAGAAGTAGCTTTGGTAAGTCTGATTCTTTCAAGTAGTATTTTTCAAATTCGACTACATCAGCTTTCATTTGTTCAGGTTTGTCTTTAATCTTCAGTTTTTCATCAATCCTCTGATTCTTCTTATATAGTGCCATTTTCTGCTTTGAGAATACATCAGATAAAAAATAGTTCAGGGATTCTTCAAATGTCCTGTCCTTGTACTTGGCTTTAATAGGATTGTGATCGTTGATAAACTTCATCCACAAATCCTTTGTAAGAGTAGCTCTCTTTTCTCCATGTTGACTGTATTTCTCAATGAGCTGCTCATCAGTTAGTTCTTTCCTTAAGAACTTAGGATCTGATTTGTATCTTTGCAATTCTTCTTCAAGTCGCTTCATCTCTTTAAGTAACTTCACTTTTTCTTCTTCGCTTCCCTTTTTGGCATCATATAGGCGATCTACCAAGGCATGGGTTGCCTATTGGTCGGTGATATACGTTCTTTGAGAAGTAATTACTTCCTTAAGAGTTTCTAACCCATAGATATCTTTGATTCATGTGCCAATAAGCTTGAGCATGAGTTTCTGATCTCACTGCGGTTGAGTCTTCTAGTTTCGTTTTAGTAATGCAATTTACGACGAAACTTGAATCTGGATTTGTGGATCATCTCTAGTCTTGCATGAACCGAGACATCAGTTCTAGTTCTATAATCGAGATATCCAGAAATATTTGATAGAAGGCCATTTTGTGCATCCTTGTGACTGAGCACAAAATCAAGTTTTCATGAACTTTGGCCAACTCATCCTTTGTTAGGATGTCAGAAGGATCATATGTCGTTTCAGGTTGATCCTTGGGCTGAGTGATGTCTTCAATAATCATCAGTTGTTGATTATGAGTTCCATCAGCTGCTTGCTGAGTGGCAGTTGTCTGATTTCCAACTGGCAACTCTTCTTGCTGACTTACAGTTTGCGTAGCTAGAGGTTGAGGTTGAATTTCTTAGTGCAAAACTGTAGTCACGTCGGTTTCTTTTCTTGTATGATTATCTTCATCATCCTTTCTCTTTGAACTGTCTTTGGGAACAGATGATGTGGCTGATTCTCTCCTTTGAGCTAGTTCAGTAAACTTTTTGAAACAGTTTTCAAGAAACTCTGATATAGGAAATAGAGCATATAGATCTCCGATTTCCAATTTCTCCAAGAGTAACTTTTCTTCAATCTGTAGACTAGCATCATGAGAATCCTCTGGTTTAAGCTTCATCTTCATTAGTCTGACAATTTTATCAGCTTCAAAAACTGGGGCTGATTGCTGAACTGATTGATGTTGTGATTGAGAAGTATTGTCAGCAAGAGTGGTTTTCCTTGTATCTTCAGTTGTCAGCTGTTGTTGTTGTTGTTGTTGTTCCCCCTCAGTTGGTGCTGTCATACTTGAGGTTGCTGGGTATAAACATCTTACAACTGATCTTTCTGTTAGGTGTGATGCCCGAAAGACAATTTTTGTAATTGTTTTATTTAATAAATGAAATGATGTTATTATTCATATTTATTATTCTCATAATCACCGATATGACAATAGTATTTACACTACAGAAAACCCTGAGTATATCGTTTATGTAATCACTTAACTCAGTGTATGAGACATACACGGGAGGATTGAGTTAGTGAAGATGTACTTAAAATACAATTAGTCCGTAGTAAAGTTAATCGAGAGTATCGGGTCTCCCTTTAACGTATTATTAAATGCGCCCGTAACACGATAGGTGTGATCGTCTTATCCGGACTTTCGGTTAAGGGAACTAATGGGGCATTTGTATATGATAGATATATCATATAGTATTTGGACCGATTTGATCCGAGTTCTCAATATAATTCCGTAATTGAAAGTCTTATCGAATCATTAGATGATCATATTATGGATATATCTTAATCCTGAGGTGATTACGATCATTGCTTGAATCGATTATGAGGTTTGACTTGGCGGTTAAGGATTACACCGAGTGCAGCGATCCGAATTACCCGTCTTGGCATTGTCTTTGGATTGAGTAAGTAGTCGTGTTATCACAGATCACGAATCCATTCCTTCCATGTATGGAAGTAGATAAGACGATTCCACTTATGAGTTAATCCTGAGACATTGATCGATCCATGGGATTCATATTACAACGATTAGCTACCGGTGAGTTATTTGAATTATTGATCACTTTAGGGGTTAACGGTAAAGTAAGACAAGATGTTACGAAAAGGGTTAACGGTAACTTCCCGATTTAGAATGAAACGATCATGGAGGATTAATCCATATGAAATGATTATATCGGTGGGCGCTTATTACTTTCGTGAGTGAGATAAATATAATCTTATAATCGGAGGAGTGCGATCACGGGATTATGGTGGCATATTCCTGTGATTGATTTATCGAATATATAATTATTACATTCGTCGAGATAATTATTTATTTGATTTATCGAAGCCACGATTATTAGTCCATGGTCCCCGACGTGCCTCTACCTAATATAGCATGTATATTCTCGGACGTCGAATCCTAATAATATTGATTTAGTTCATGTTGGACTTTATTAAAACGATATGTGAATTAATTGTTTAGTGGACTATTAAATTAGTTGGGCTAAATAATTAAATATGTGGAAAAGACATTTTCCATGGTCTTGACCAATTATTGTGTAATGGCAAAATTAATATTGACTAGGTCAATATATTTTGTGGCGCCACACATGTCCTATTTTAACAAGGAATTAGTTTTCTTGTGTATTAAAAGACATGTGCGCATAAAATATTTATTGGATAAATATTTATGGTAATAAATAAAGATAAATATTATTTTTAGATTTGTTCTAAAATATTATGAGATTATCTTTTATTTATGGATTTATTTATTGGAATAATAAAATCCTTGGAAATTTAAGTTTTACTCTTACATATAAAGAGAGTTCTCCTGCCTCAACACAATAACAAAATTTCGACTTCTTCCTTTGAAAAGAGAGAAGAATTTTCGCCAAGTAGAGGAGGGAAATCTTGGAGATTTTTCCCAGTGGCATATCGAAAGGGTTCGAGTCGAAATTCCTTCCACCGAAATTGCTTGGATCACACGATCGGAAGATCAGTGGTGCTCATCACATCTACTCCCAATTCATCCTCCTTTGCGGTTCTTCGATTTGGATTTGAGATCCAAAAGGTATGAATTACAAACTCACTTGTAGATGTAGATTTGATGTTTTATTACGTATACACATAGATCTAGATCCTTAAATCGCTTCCGTTGCGATGATATTTTCCTAACAGTGGTATCGGAGCCAGGTTATCTATATTTATACGTATAAAATATTAGATCTAGGAGTGGTAAAACATGTAGATTTTTTGTCCCAATTTTTTTTTAAAAAATAGGGCCGACGCATGATTTATTATTTTTTTTTTATGATTATGATTGTCTTGGCTGAAGAGATGGATTGGGGTTGGTATTGTTTACTCGTTAGATCCATTGTAGCTCTTTTGTTTGGTAACAATTGAGCATAGGAATTGTATTTTATTTATGTCAATTTTCAAATTTATATGTAAAAGTAGTATCTTTTATTATAATTTTGATCATCCGGACTGGATAAGTTGAAGATCTTGCTGGAAAATTTGAAGATCAAAGCGAAACCCAAGGTATGAACGAGGAGAAACGGATAATTTTTTTTAATAAAACTGCTACAGGACTTTCTGCGACGCTGAAAAGCGTCGCTATAAGTCCTGTATACATTAATGCTGCGGCTAGGGTTTCAGAAAAGGCGGCTGTCAACTATTTTTTTTGTTAAGATTTTTTTTTTGGTAACAAAAATCTGCTTATGGCAGAAGAATTTAAAAATAAAAAAAAAAAAAAAAAAAAAATTTTTTTTCTGAAAATATAAAGAAACAGCCGACATAAACAAAAAAAAAAAAAAAATTTTGGAAATATTTTTTTTTTTTAGGCCGCACCATTGTAATAAAAAAAAAAAAAATTATAATAAATTGGATTTATTTAATTAAAAGACCTTTTCTCCTCTCGGGTGTTAAGTGGTTCGTGTTCGACTGGTTCGAGTTCAAGATTTGAAGATCAAGACTCAAGACAAGAAGATTGTAATTTAATTTTTTCCTAGAATAGATTAGATACGAAGTCATCAACAATCCATCTCGGTTGTTTAATTTTTTCCGCAATTTATTTTTATGTGTTTGATCATAAAATAGACATAAAATCGAATTGCCATGACATGCATTCATATCATAAATCCACTCCATGCATACATGTAGAATTTTAATTTTGGTAATTAAAATAGGCATGTATACAAACTCGCGTAATTAGTTGAAATTTAATTAATACGTGGTAATTAATTAATTTAGTAACTAATTAAAGATCCGAGGACGGGTTATGAAATCGTTAGCCTTTCGGTGTGTGTTCTCGGTGAACCGCCTTAAAGCTCCAACGAGATCACGTTTTCGATTCGTAGTGTCTACGAGATTGAGTGATGGTAAAAGAACAATAAATCTTGGATAAAAGCGGTTCGCTTTATAGGTTGGGTGGTCAACGAGCTTGGCTCGACCGACTTAACCCTCTAGTGTGATGTATGCACGGGGTCCGGCAAGACTAAGCCACACCGGAGAACGGAGGGGTGATTCCTTCCCATCTCAAACGCGGCTCTCTTGACCCGATTTAGTCCGATATCACATATGTTCCAACGAATAGGGCGGGTAGGCTTGCCTACGTCACCGACACCATTCGAATCCTTGATTTTATGTACTTTTATGTTAACATCAAAAGACGTGGTTAGTTAACCCACCACCACTTCCAAAATATTGAGTGGGAGCGGGGAAGGCGGCGGCCAACCCCACGGTCTCTACTATAGATGCAAGTAAGTGAGAGAAGGGTGACGCCTCGCGCGCTTTGATTTCGATCCCCCTACGGATGGTGTTCACCCCTATCAACATTCATGGCTTGGTCTCCGAAAGGATAGGATTTACGGGTACTCGTCGGGTCACCGACCTATCCTACGACAAAGACACTCGGGCGTACCTAAGAGATCCGATATAGTAGGTCACACTCATCAAGGGGTATTTTTGGTAATACCTAGGCTAAAAAAGGGAAGGTAGTCAATGAATAAAGGGATGTTCGATTCTCGTGGGATGTCTGATTCTCACAAGTTATTCATTGATTTAACCGTCTCATCTCTTTGACCTACCCTACGGCGGCACTGAGATGCGGGGTTAAAACCTTGGAATGGTAGAGTAGACTTAATTTTAGTTTACAATTCCTAAAAATAAATTTATATAGTAGTGTTAAACTTGAATTAATGTATGTCATTTTATTTTCAAAGAAAAATGTCTACTCAAATTTACCTTTCTTGTCGTCTAAAATTAACGGAAACAACTTTAAGAAATGGAAGAGTAACTTAAACGTGGTACTCACATATGAGAATGTGCAACACGTACTCACTTCGAATGCCCTACGCTTGGCGATCCAAAACCTGGTAAAGCCGAGATCGAGCAGCAGTAATCGGCTGGATCGGGCCCGACAACCGGCTCGTGGGCTCATCCTAGCGGCGTGTCGAGGTCATTAGGACCCAGTTGAGGAGTTTGAGTGCGGGGAGAAATCATGCGGAAACTTACTACGATGTTTGGATCACCTAGCAACCAAGCAAGACACGATGCCATCAGGTTGGCTGTTAACACGAAACTGAAGAAGGGTCAAGCGGTGAATGGTCATGTTTTGAATATGATCGCCACTTCAACGACGCGGTATTCATGGATCAAAGTTTGATGAGGCAACTCAAGTATCAATGATTTTGGAATCGTTGACTCACGAGTTTATCCTGCTTCAAAACTCGATGATCTCGATGGGCAAATATGAATTATCCATGACACAGATATTGAATGAGCTGACAATCTACGAGGGCCTACTATCGAAAGATAAAGCCCAAGTAGGGGATAAGAAAGCTGAAGCCAATATGGCCGAAGCTAAGTCTTCAAACAAGCCTAAGGCAAAACCGAAGAAGAAGGGAAATGTTGCACCTGTGCCCAAACCAATGAAGAAAAAAGGCAAAAAGCCAAGAAAAAGCGACGAGGCCAAGCCCAAGGGCAAATGCTTTTCTTGTAAGAGGTAGGACATTGGAGACACCATTGTCCAGAATATCTTCGTGATGTGAAAGATGGCAAAGTCAAGGCTGTCGCTGGAAAAGATAAGAAAGGTAATTTAGAATTACTATTCTTGGAATCTTTTAATGTAGCTAAAGATGTGTCCAATTGGATACTTGATCTGGAGCTACTAACCATGTATGTTCTTCATTCTGATTCTTAGTTCTTATGAGGAGTTTGGAAGAGGGTTCTCAAGTGATGCGAGTAGGCACCTTTGGCGCCATTTCAAGCAAAGCGATGGGGAGCTGTGGTTTGCATTTCAATAATAGAATTTTACATTTAGACAATGTTTATTTTATTCCCAATTTAGGGAGAAATTTGATTTCTTATTCGCCTTGGTTGAACAATCACTTTCTGTTTCATTTATGAATGGTGAATTTGTTATTTCAAAAAATGGTTTTGAATTATGTTCAACTACGAATGAAAATGGTTTATATTTTGTAAAACCACATAAAGCTCCCCTACTTAATTCTGAAATGTTTAAAACCGCTCATCAAAGATCTGCTAAAAGGCAGAAAGTTTCTCAAATAAAAGAAGATAAAACATACTTGTGGCATCTAAGGCTCGGCCATATTTCCTTGGAAAGACTCAAAAGACTAGAAAAGGCTCATGCCTTAGGTGAGTCATCTGTTGACACACTGCCTGTCTGCGAGTGTTGCCTGGAGGGAAAAATGACTAAGCGTCCCTTCTCATCAAAGGGTAAAAGGGCCACAGGAACTCTAGACTTGGTGCATTCAGACCTTTGTGGTCCGATGAACGTACAAGCTAGAGGCGGATCTGAGTATTTAAGTGACTTTCATTGATGACTACTCGAGATTCGGTTATGTTTATCTGCTGCATAGGAAATCCGAGGCTTTTGGAAAGTTCAAGGAGTTCCAAGCAGAAGCCGAAAGGCAACTAGGCAAGTCATTGAAATGCCTCCGCTCGGATCGTGGAGGTGAGTATTTAGATACTGAGTTCATTGACTACTTGGTGAAAATGGGATTTGTTTCCAACGTTCGGCGCCTAGGACACCTCGTGAGATGGAGTTGCTTTGAGAGGAGAAGCAGACATTGATCAACATGGTAAGATCAATGATGAGCTACGCCTCACTACCTATATCCTTTTTGGGGTTATGCTTTAGAAGCGCGGTCTACATTTTGAATGCGATGCCGTCCAAGTCTGTCGAAAAAGACACCCATTGAAATGTGGTCGCGACATCGCGAAAAGCATGCGTCACTTCGCGTATACGGGTTGTCCCGCACATCTGGCGATGGACAAGACTACCAAGCTACAATCACGTACGAAAGTATGTCTATTTGTAGGCTATCCAAAAGGTACACGTGGTGGTCTATTTTACGATCCGGAAGATAACAAAGTGCTAGTCTCGACTAACGCTACGTTTTTGGAGGAAAGTTATATGAAAGACCACAGACCTCGAGTAAAATTGTACTAGAGGAATTACTCTCCGATAACATCGACCTATTGTAGGCTGCCGATGTCCCTATAAACAACACGAATGATACAACAAATCACTTCCGGCGTTCTGTTCCACCCAGACGTCTCGCGAGAGTGGTTCGGCCACCACCTCGATGCGGCATGGATTTAGAGGCTAATGTAGTCGCCTCGATGGGGTGGAAGATGATCCTTTGACCTATAAGAAGGCCTTCTTTGGATCATGATAAGGATAAATGGATTGACGCTATGAATCAAGAGATGGAGTCAATGTACTCTAACTCGATCTGAAACTTGTAGAACTTCCTCGGGGTGAAAGGCCCATTGGATGTAAATGGCTCTGGCGAAAGAGAGGAGTGGATGGGAAGGTCGAAACCTTCAAAGCACGGCCGGTAGCCAAAGGTTACACACGGCGAGGGTATTGACTACGAGGAAACCTTCTCACTGTGGCCATGATGAAAACCATCCGCATCCTCCTTTCGATTCTTTGCATGTCCGGATTATGAGATCTGCAAATGGATGTTAAGACAGCGTTTTTAAGCGGCTTTCTTGGCGAGGAAATCTATATCACGACAACCGAGAGGATTCATTGAAGAAGGTCGAGAGCACATGGTGTGCAAGTTGCTTAGATCCATTTATGGTTTGAAGCAAGCATCTCGTTCTGGTATCATAGATTCGATCACACGATCAAGTCTTATGATTTGAACAACAATTTGCTTGAATCTTGTGTGTACAAGAAGGTTATCAAAGATAGTGTTGTATTTCGTGTTGTATGCGTCGATGACATACTCTGAATTGGCAACAATAAGGGGATGATGTCCGACGTAAAGTTGGTTGACCACGCAATTCCAAATGAAAGATTTGGGAGAAGCGAGTTATGTTCTAGTGGATCCAAATTATAAGGGATCGTAAGAACAGGATGTTAGCTCTGTCCCCAAGCGACTTATATAGATAAGGTCTTTGCACGCTTGATATGGAGAAACGCAAAGAAGGGTTTTCTACCAACCCGTCCACGGCGTTTACCTATCTAAGTCTCGGGGCCTCAAACCCCTGCGGAGAAGTGAAAACTATGGGAAGAGTGCCATATGCCTCGGTTGTTGGTAGTCTTATGTATGCTATATGAGGTGTACGAGACCGACATTTGTTACGGGCGTTGGATTAGTCAGCCGTTTTCAGTCAAATCCAGGGCAACCGACCTGGACAGCAGTAAAGAATCTCATCAAATATTTGAAGAGAACCAGAAATTATATGCTCGTCTATTCGAGTGGGAGTTTGGAGCTAGCGGGGTACACCGATTCGATTTTCGATCAGGCGAGATGATTCTAAATCTACCTCTGGTTCGGTGTTTACGCTTGGTGGCGGTGCAGTAGAATGGAGAAGCCAAAAGCAATCCAGCACAGCCGATTCAACAATGGAAGCTGAGTTCATAGCGGCCTCGGAGGCGACTAAAGCGATTTAGTTAAGAAAGTTCATCGGATTAGGCGTTGTCCCGAATCTTGAAGATCCTATTACTCTCTATTGTGATAACAATGGGGCCATTGCCAACTCTAGAGAACCTCAAAGCACAATAAGTCGAAGCATATAGAGAGAAAATCTTCGGGTGATCAACGATTTTGTCGATAGAGGGACATTTCCGTCAAGAAAATCGCCTCCGCCGATAATCCTGTGATCCATTCACCAAGACGCCGCGATTGAAGCTTTTAGTCGACACTTGGAGACTATAGGTATTAGAGACATGTCTCATTTGCTTTAGAGCAAGTGGGAGTGATAGTTTCTTTGTATTTTAAATAATAGGGTGTGCTCTAAAACAATTAATCACAAGCTTTACGTGCAAGTGGGAGATTGTTAGGTGTGATGCCGAAAGACAATTTTTGTAATTGTTTTATTTAATAAATGAAATGATGTTATTATTCATATTTATTATTCTCATAATCACCGATATGACAATAGTATTTACACTACGTGAAAACCACAGTATATCGTTTATGTAATCATTTTAACTCGAGTGTATGAGACATACACGGAGGATTGAGTTAGTGAAGATGTACTTAAAATACAATTAGTCCGTAGTAAAGTTAATCGAGTATCGGGTCTCCCTTTAACGTATTATTAATGCGCCCATAACACGATAGGTGTGATCGTCTTATCCGGACTTTCGGTTAAGGGAACCTAATGGGGCATTTGTATATGATAGATATATCATATGAAATTTGGACCGATTTGATCTGAGTTCTCAATATAATTCCGTAATTGAGAAGTCTTATCGAATCATTAGATGATCATATTATGGATATATCTTAATCTGAGGTGATTACGATGATTGCTTGAATCGATTATGAGGTTTGACTTGACGGTTAAGGATTACACTAAGTCTGTGATCCGAATTACCCCATCTTGGCATTGTCTTTGGATTGAGTAAGTAGTCCGTGTTATCACGAGATACGAATCCATTCCTTCCATGTATGGAAGTAGATAAACGATTCCTTATGAGTTAATCCTAGACATTGATCGATCCATGGGATTCATATTACACTGATTAGCTACCAGTGAGTTATTTGAATTATTGATCACTAGGGGGTTAACGGTAAGTAAGGACAAGATGTTCTGAAAAGGGTTAACGGTAACTTCCGATTTAGAATGAATAATCTATGGAGGATTAATCCATATGAAATGATTATATCATTGGACGCTTATTACTTTCTCGTGAGAGATAAATATAATCTTATAATCGGAGGAGTGCGATCACGGGATTATGGTGGCATATTCTGTGATTGATTTATCGAATATATAATTATTACGTCGTCGATAATTATTTATTTGATTTATCGAGCCATGATTATTAGTCCATGGTCCCCGACGTGCCTCCTAATATAGCATGTATATTCTCGGACGTCGAATCCTAATAATATTGATTTAGTTCATGTTGGACTTTATTAAAACGATATGTGAATTAATTGTTTAGTGGACTATTAAATTAGTTGGGCTAAATAATTAAATATGTGGAAAAGACATTTTCCATGGTCTTGACCCAATTATTGTGTAATGGCAAAATTAATATTGACTAGGTCAATATATTTTGTGGCGCCACACATGTCCTATTTTAACAAGGAATTAGTTTTCTTGTGTATTAAAAAGACATGTGCATAAAATATTTATTGGATAAATATTTATGGTAATAAATAAAGATAAATATTATTTTTAGATTTGTTCTAAAATATTATGAGATTATCTTTTATTTATGGATTTATTTATTGGAATAATAAAATCCTTGGAGGCTAAGTTTTACTCTTCTATATAAAGAGAGTTCTCCCAAGCCTCAACACAATAACAAAATTTCGACTTCTTCCTTTGAAAAAGAGAGAAGAATTTTCGGCCAAGTAGAGGAGGGGAAATCTTGGAGATTTTTCCGGTAGCATATCAGAAGGGTTCGAGTCGAGAATTCCTTCCACTGGAATTGCTTGGATCACACGATCGGAAGATCAGGGTGCTCATCACATCTACTCCCAATTCATCCTCCTTGCGGTTCTTCGATTTGGATTTCGAGATCCAAAAGGTATGATTTACAAACTCACTTGTAGATGTAGATTTGATGTTTTATTACGTATACACATAGATCTAGATCCTTAAATCGCTTCCGTTGCGATGATATTTTCCTAACACTTTCTTGTCTTGAGTCCGCTTTTCGCTTGGTTCCTCTCGTGTTCGGGTTTCCTGTTTGAGACACGCTTTTACGACTGCCAGAGTTGGGAAGTTGTTCTGCTTTCTTTGTTATTTCCTTTGTAGTTTCAAATTGCCTTGCTTGCTTCCTTCCTTAAGTCTTTCCGGTAGAATTGGGCGATTCCACTTTGAGTGTTTTCTTGATCGAAATCTACCAACAGTTGCTGACCTTCACTTTTGAGCTCTCTGTACCTTTATCTAAATTCGGCTAAATGTTGCTTCTTTATCGGTTGACTACATAACCTTTGCCCAATTGAATTCTATTTCATCCCGATAATGTTCATTAGATAGATGTTTTCTTCAGATAGTGTATTGATTCCTTTGGATTTTCCAATGATATGCTTGATGAGCCATCTGCTGAGGTGTCCAAATTCTGGCTTGATTTTGTCAATGTGAATACCAACTTCGATTGGTACCGTAGAAAAAGTTAGCTTATTTAGAAATGTAGTCCTATCCAATGGTAGCGTAGACAAATCTGTTGATGTCACAGATGAATTTACGAAGCCAAAAAGTGACATCATGACTTTTTCGTTGATAGCAATTCGATCTCCACGAACTGTTGTCATTAGGGAGTCTCTTACCAAACGCATATTTTGCCAAAATTGTAATATACCTTCTAAGTCACATTTTTCTTTGAATTTAACTTCCAGAATATTTCTTAATCCTGGTTGTTTTTCAATCTTTGCACAGACGTGACTTGCTAACAGTTTCGAATGAAAATTCATCTAGCTCTGTTATTAGTCTTTCTTGTTTTGATTTGTCTAAAGTGGCCATATCTGGGTGTGAACACAAAAATTGATTTTTGAGAGGAGAGGGTTGCGAAGAGTCTGATTCTGTTTTAATGAAAGAGACGAGGAATTTGAAATTTGATTGAAAGTAGTGTAAACGAGGGATGAATAAATAGGTAGGAAAGACTAACGGTTGAGTAGTACAACTTTTCAAATTCCATGATGGTTTTGAGTAACCAATGTGTGCAATTTATCGACAATCGTGGGGTGTACACGCAATATTACGACAAATGGAATCTATGATAATTAATTGCGATATAACCGCTGTCGCTTTTATCTTGTCAACCTTTGACTTAAGTTGATTGGGATCGGCGAGGCCAAGTCAGTTTGAAGATGTAACTTTCAGTTTCGGAAAATTATTCAGTTTCAGTTTCAGTTGATCTGTTTGAAATTGTTGATGTCAATGACTAATCTGTTAAGTGAGCGCACCTAGCATAACAAATATTAATCCGCTTGACGAATTTCTGGCTTAAATGATTTCAACTGACTTTGATTATCCCTAATTCAGTTCTTAGTTTGGCAAATTTGTCTTTGTCCAATGGCTTTGTAAAGATATCTGCCAACTGATCTTCAGAAGGTACATAAAGAACTGTAATGTCCTTTTTATCTGCATGATCTCTTATGAAGTGGTGACGCACATCAATGTGCTTTGTCCTTGAGTGTAAAACTGGATTATCAGTGATTGCAATTGCACTTGTGTTATCACACATTATGGGAATCATTCCTTCTTCTATCCCATAATCTCTTAATTGCTGTCTAATCCATAAAACTTGAGCACAACAACTTCCAGCTGCTATGTATTCAGCTTCAGCTGTAGAAGTTGAGATTGAGTTTTGCTTTTTTCTAAACCATGACACATGTCTATTTCCTAGTAACTGACATGTGTCTGATGTGCTTTTTCTGTCCACTTTGCATCCAGCATAATCTGAGTCTGAATAAGATATTAGCTTGAACTCTCCTTCTTTTGAATACCAAATTCCAACTCCATCTGTGTCTTTCAGATATTTCAATGTTCTTTTCACAACTATGAGATGACTTTCTTTTGGTTTTGACTGAAATCTTGCACATACACCGACAGTAAATGATATATCTGGCCTACTTGTTGTAAGATAGAGTAAGCTTTCAATCATTCTTCTGTAAAGTGTTTGATCAACATCTTTGCCTTCTTTATCTTCATCTAATCTGATGTTGGTCCCCATTGGTGTAGAAATTCCAGTTGATTTTTCCATGCCAAACTTTTTGATAAGTTCTCTTGTATACTTGGTTTGGTGAATGAAAATTCCATCATCTAATTGTTTAACTTGTAATCCAAGGAAGTAATTCAATTCTCCCATCATACTCATTTGGAATTTGCTTTTCATCAAACTTGCAAATTTCTCACATAATTGTTCATCTTCCGATCCAAAGATGATGTCATCAACATAAATTAGAACAAGTAGAGTATTTTCACTATTTTTCATTCTGAACAAAGTTTTGTCTATAGTCCCTTTTGTTTTGAAAGAAGTGGACCTAACCTAACTATGACTAAAGGAAGGAGCTATATTCATAGGGGCGATTCCTGGTTCACCACTCATTCCCGAGCCCGAGAAAGCACCTCGGTTTAGGTTCTTTTTTTATTGGCATGTGATAGGGCGGGGTGGTCTACCGGTGAGAGCCAGACGGGAAAGACATAGATGGCACCAATCTAATCTCAAGAACTCTGATTCAACCATTTCTGTGTCCATTATCTACTAGAAACTGAGACAAGGTTTCATACCAAGCTCTTGGTGCTTGTTTTAATCCATAAAGAGCTTTCCTTAGTCTGAAAACTTTATCAGCTTGGTCTTTGATTTCAAATCCAGGTGGTTGTTGAACATATACTTCTTCTTCAAGAATTCCATTTAAAAATGCACTTTTAACATCCATCTGGTAAACTTTGAATTTCTTATGAGCTGCGAAGGCAAGAAATAGTCTGATTGCTTCTAATCTTGCAACCGGTGCGTAGGTTTCATCAAAGTCTATGCCTTCTGCTTAAGAGTATCCCTTAGCTACAAGTCTAGCTTTGTTTCTGATAATATTCCCATCTTCATCAAGTTTGTTCCTGAAAACCCATTTGGTTCCTATAATATTGACATGAGCTGGTCTTTCTACCAATTCCCATACTTGATTTCTTTCAAACTCATTCAGTTCATCTTGCATTGCTAATATCCAATCTGGATCTTTCAAAGCTTCTTCTATTTCTTTGGGTTCAGATTGTGATAGGAAAATGCAATCATTGCATCTAGTTGATGTCTTGTTCGAACTCCAGCTTGAGTATCACCAATTACTTGTTCTTCAGGGTGATCTCTCATCCATTGATACGTGGGTGTCTGCATCAAAGGATTTATATCTTGTTCGACTGGTTCTTCAAGAACTGGTTCTTGAATTTCTTCAGTTGGATCAGGAACATGTAGTTCAGGTGTGGTTTGTTGAGTAGTTGGAAACTGAGATTGATCTGGATTTGAACATTCTGAAATTTGTAGTCTCCCAATGTCAACAAAAACTGGTTCTGGCAAGGTTGGTAACTGAGAAACTGGTTCTGGTCTATCTTCAGTTGTTTCACCAGGGAAGTTTGGTTCATCAAATACCACGTGAATTGATTCTTCATGCTTAAGTGTCCTTTTGTTTAGTACTCTAAGGCTTTGCTGACACTTGAGTATCCTAGAAAAATTACTTCATCAGCTTTGGGCTGAAAAACATGAAGTTGATCTTTCCCATTGTTGTGTATGAAACATTTGCTTCTAAAAGCATGAAAGTAGGAAACATTTGGTTTTCTTCCATTCTAAATTTCATAAGGGGTCTTCTCATGTCTTTTGTTCATGAGAGCTTTGTTCTGTGTATAACAAGCTGTGTTAACTGCTTCTGCCCAATATCTTTCAGGTAATTTTGCTTCACAGATCATAGTCCTCCCTGCTTCTTTGAGTGTTCTATTTCTTCTTTCAGCTACACCATTCTATTGAGGTGTTCCTGTGGCAGCAAGTTGGTGTAAGACACCATTTTCTTCACAATATTCAATAATCACACTGTTGAGGAATTAAGTTCCCTTATCTGATCTTATTTTCACAACTGATACTCATTTCTGATTCTGAAGTCTCTTGAGTAGTTCTGTAAGTCTTTGCTTGGTTTCACTTTTCTTCAACTGATACTCCTTATCTGATCTTATTTTCACATGCTGAACTTTCTCCCTTTCCTTGGAGTTTATACCATTGACTAAACTCCTCCCACTTAAATATTGAGAAATGATTAGCACAATTCCTAATGAGGGATTAAGGAAGTTGAACTCTTCAACTTCGAAGTTTCAACACTTCAACTTTATCAACTAACCAACTTCAAGCCTTAATTTCTCATTCACCCGATATCCGAATTGAATGATTCAAAGACCTGTCTTCATCTACGCCACACGTAAATTTCAAAGTCATCATAAACTCTTGATAAATTATACAAGAGTGTAATCGAAACCGGCTCATAAAGTGGTTGTAAAAAATTATTAAAAAACATTTTACAATGATTAAAAATCATTTTCTCTTTTCCCCTCGATTTCTCCTACAGTAATTACTATATCATAATATAGATGGATCCGCGAGATATTATCGAAGTCAGCTCATCGATAGGATCTATTTTCAATAATACTAGTATAATCGATTTGGTTTCGGACGAATCGGATTCGGGCAATACCTCATCCTCTGTCAACGCTCCACTGCTATATCCCTCAACATCTCCTGTAAGGCGTGAACAAAGGCATGTCAACGCTCCACCATTACATCCCTCAACATCTCGTGTAAGGCGCGCAGATACTCGGGCAATGCCTCATCATCTTGACCAATCGATTGTGTGGGATAACTACAGAAACCCTCATTCGTGGGATAACAATGCACAATCTCGTGTAGGTAGTTTTGTTGAATCCTGCATTGATTGTACTAGAACTCGTCATAGTGTTCGAGTCATGTCACAAGATGAATGCATTGCAGAAGTCAGGGAGTATCGTGAACATTTCTCCATGGATCAATAACTCACGATGACCGAAAAATTCACTAGGAAATCTCACTTTCGACTCTATTCATCATGGTCGAAAAACGAAAGGGTGATGTGGATTCATAAGGAAATGCTGGGATTAAATAATGATCAACCTGAGATTTGACCGGAGGATAATGACGACGACAGGGATGATGCATTCAATCAATGTTTGTGATTCTCTATTTTAATAAATGTGTTGAATGTCCGCTTTCAAATGTGTTTGAAGTTAGAATATCACTGTCTTGTTTGATTGTTTGTTTTTTTTTTTAACGGATTACCGTCTTCTCTACAGTTAATAATTAACCACATTTGTTTTTGTGGATTTTATTTCAAGCATGTCTGTATGATATTATCATCTCCTATAAGACATAATAACCATTGTTCATTCCTAAAATACCAACAAAAATATTGTCATCATTAACCAAATACTTATTAAAAAGAATACATAACACGACAAAATTGAAGAAACAACACATATAAACAATACTTCAATTAAAATGCACAATACGACTAAATTCACGATAACGACACAACTATGTCAAACAAAGACATGGTCTTACCACTACTCTTTAATATGAATGGAAACATACTAATGATGTCTACTTGCCCACATTTCATTAGCCATATTGTCACGCTAGCAGACCAGTCCGCTAAATCAGAAGGTGTAGATTCAATTGGTATAAAATCGGTGAGGGTCGGAAGGCCATTGCTTTCGTCCTTCTCCTCCTCCTCCTCGTCATCGTCGTTGATAAGATAATTGTATGATTCACTCCCGACTCTATCCATTATTATATTGTGCAAAACATCGCAACTAATAACCATATTCACTTGGTGAGTGAAATGATAATTGTTCATTGGACCTTTTAAAAAGGGAAATTTCTTCTTCCACGCTCCGAATGCTCGTTCGATGACATTCCGTAATTTTGCATGACTGTGGTTAAAACGTTCATCTTTGTTTCGCTCTTCTCTGGGACCTTCTCATTCAGGCATATGATACCGTTGTTGTCTATAAGGTGCCAAGAACCCAGGCATATACGTAAATGCTGAGTCGACAAGATAAAATTGTCCTACAATAAAATCCAAACCAGTGAAACTATTCAATTTGTGAATATGACGTATAAATAGACTGATAATGCTACCCATAGTAATTACTCCCTTCGTTGTATACACTATTTTCAATTACATTACAAGCAAAACAGAGGGAGTGATGTAGAATGGTTAACCTGTTCGGGGGCAAGGGAAAGATATTGTTTCTGTTGCATAGGCATGGCGGAAAACCAGAGCGTCATGCGCACTACCTTCCCAACCACAATGGACGTGAAAAAAATGCATGTCAAGATCACATATGGCCATGACATTTTGACATATGGTTACTTTTAGTGTTCTAAAGGCGGGTTGTTTCCACTTGGCCACAAAAGCTGGAATGAATGTTCCATCTAACGCTCCAATACAACCCTGTATAACACAAAATAGTTAATACTCTTGGACATTCAAGAAAATTATACTAAAGCATTGGATAATATGTTGACATGCATACCCGGAACCAAGGATCAAACCTAGGATCGTTTAATATTTTAGGATGACATACATTGTGTTCTTTCGGACAAATTATGGTCGGCGCAAGTGCACACAACGCTCTACTGATTTGCTTTAAATGTTTGTGAACGGTTTGAGGGGAATGTTGAAAACGTTCCGCGACAAATCGTTGTGTAGACTTTTGGCCAACGGCGAGCAAAAACATTCCTAGTGCCTCATGTATGCGAACCCTACACCTCTCTGACTCTGTGTAGTAATTGCCTTGGAGCTGCATCATGTTCGAGCCTACAATCATGTTCGAGCTCGGCTCGTTAAGCTAAACGAACAAACGATCACGAACACTAACGAATTAACACGCGTGATTGTTCACGGCGAATTCTGTTCGTTTAACAAAGATTAGATGCCGCAAAGAGAGATCTGATAATGATATCTGCAGTGGATCATGTTAGATTACATCATGATCAATTTAAACACATTATCATCAATGGTACAGATTACTATTGTGTTATTCGTTGTGATACAACTGTTATGTCTCTATCATTAATCTTAAAAAAAATATGTCGTGATTGATTAAATATAAGTGTAAAATGATTTTTTTTTGCCAATAAGGCATATTTGACCAAATTTCTCGCAGATTAAAAAAAAAAAAAAAAAAAAAAAAAAAAATAAAGAAAGAAAATGCAAAGCGTTTGTAACCAAATTAAGTGTAACTCTCCAGCGAAAGTTAATTAATGCCCGCTAGCATTAATAAAAAGGTTATTTAATGCCGGCCGGACAGAAACCGTCGTCGCATCGTCGTCATCATGTTATTCATATCCTGCGCTTTGGCCTCAACGAAACCAACACAGCTTTTCACCAGAATAGCACCAGCAATTACTGGAGTCGGCTAATTTGATTTGCAATTAGGAATTAAATGGAGAGTGGCGGTGGCGGTGGCGGTGGCGGTGGCGAAGCTCACAGAGCTCACGTGGTTGTGCTGCCATATCATGGTCAAGGCCACATCAATCCGATGGTCCAATTTGCTAAACGGCTAGTCTCCAAAGGAATCAAGATTACTGTTGCTACTACATCATCTAGTGTAGCTAGCATCGCCCAAGGATTAGCAACTTCATCTTCATCTTCTGGTAATTCAATTGAATTTCACTCTATATACGATGACATCACTGAATTTGGAGTTGCCGGACCTGGTGGTTTCAAAGGATTTCTGGACAGGTTTAAAGACAGTGGAACAAAGAGTATTAGCCAGCTGATTTTGGATCATAAGAACACCGATTGCCCAATCAAGTGCTTGGTGTATGACGCTAACATAACATGGGCTGCTGAGATTGCAACCCAGTTAGGCGTTTCTCCGGCTGCGTTTTTTACCCAATCGTGTGCTGCCATTGCTTCTTACTATCTTATGCATTGTGAGGTCTCCGGTAAGCCGGTTCCGACGACTACTTTACCTTCTTCCTTAAAAGTTGAGACTACCAATCTTGGTGTTCCAGATCTGCCGTCGCTTGGTCCTTCTGATAAAGGAGGCTACCCTCCAATTATTCGCTTCATATTGAATCAGTTTGATAACATTGACACTGCTGATTGGGTCCTTTTTAGTTCCTTTTATAAGTTGGAAGAGGAGGTAAGCTCAATCAAACTGCTCTTTGATTACTTTTCTTTCACCTTTCCATTTGGATCCCTCAAATTAATTCAAATACTTACCTTTATGCAGGATCCAACTTTCCTGAAAACATAATTTGTGATAATAAAAATATAAAAACACATATATTTGTGTTCTTTTGTTGCATTGTTGCATTCTACATTATGAAGTTTGTTTTTTTGGTTGAAAACTTTGAAGTTTTCTCTTATGTTAAAACTTTTGTGCCAAAGATTTGATAGTGTTTGGAGAATATCAAATAATAATGCAATTTTCTGCCCCTTTTTTTTAGTGTTTGGAGAATATAAAACATGTAGTTTGAACAGTAAATCATCAGCTGACATCTGCATATTAATAGTTTGTGAATTGAGTCCTATCAAAAAAAAAAAAAAAATTTTGCAACAAAGTCTGTATAGATCCTAGTACTTAAATTCCTGTTATCTTTGGCATTGTATATTCATGCCTTAAAGTAATGCACTGGAGGTTTCGATTATAATTAGTTGTATTTTCTCATTGTATTAGTTTGCCTTGTTGATGTACAAATTCAGTGTATGATGGGGTAAAAGCTGTAACTTTTGATCTTATCTATCCTTTTTAATTTAGATAGTGGAATGGCTGTCGAAACTTTGGCGTGTGAGAACGATCGGACCAACAGTGCCATCAATGTATCTTGACAGGCGATTGGAAGATGACAAGAGGTATTGCTTTGATATGCATAAGCCTGAGGCAGCTACCAGCCTGAACTGGCTTGATGCTCAGAAGCCTAATTCCGTGGTATACGTTTCATTCGGGAGTGCTGCTAGTTTGAGTATAGAACAGATAATGGAAGTAGCTAATGCCCTAAAACGAATCAGCAATCGCTTCTTGTGGGTAGTCAAGCAAGCAGAACAGGGCAAGCTTCCAAACGAGTTCATCAAGGAGACAACAGATAAGGGTTTAGTAGTGTCATGGTGTCCTCAGTTGGAGGTACTATCTCATCCGTCTATCGGATGTTTCGTATCTCATTGTGGTTGGAACTCAACTATGGAGACTATCAGTTTTGGTGTGCCTGTAGTGGCGATGCCACAGTTTCTGGACCAAATAACCAATGCGAATTTTGTGGAACATGTTTGGGAAGTGGGACTTGTACCAAAGGCAGATGAGAAGGGTCTTACGCGTAGTGATGAGATCCGTAGATGTATTGAAGAAGTTATGGATGAGGATGGAAAACAGGGGATTCGAAAGAAAGCGTTTTTCTTGAAGGAATTGGCCATGGAGGCTACAAGTGAAGGAGGAAGTTCAGATAGGTGTATCATGGAGTTTGTTTCAGAGCTTGGGGTTGGGGCAGCAGCTTAAATGTTGGAAGGAGAGGCTTTTGTACTGGTAGATGTAGCAGAAACTTAAACAATTCTTCATTGATTTGCTATTTTTCTTCCTTTCAACTTGTTTAAGTTCATAAAAATAAATAAATTTTAAGTACATCTACAATATATGTCTGTTGTTGAAGTAAAAATAGATTCACACATTGTACTTGAAGTCATGTTTTTGTTATTAAATAAATATAGTTTTCAAATTGAATAAATTTAGCTTTAGTACGTTCTTGGTCTTGAGGCTTCAGTTTAACCATTGAGGCATGCGTGATTGGCCTACGTACAATTTGTTAACTTATTAATTGATATTGTTTCCGTCCAAAATATACATCCATTTAATTTTTTTATTTGCACCAAAACGTAGGTTCATTTAGAAAACCAATAAAATATTTATTACATTTTTCTCTTTCTACCCTTCGTTTATTATATACTTTTCATTACTTTGCATTAATACCAATGAAAGGTCATTTTAGTCTTTTTAATCAAAATTAATGACACATAACAAATTTAATCAACTTTCTTAATAAGTGTGTAAAAGTCTGAAGGATTTACATTTTGGGACGGAGGTAGTATATGATTAAATAAATGGTTAATTCCTTAAAAGTATAGTTTTTTATACTTATTAGCCCCATAAGGACATAAAGGAATATATTGGACTTATAATGACATAATATATCTACATGTACCAAAACATCCCTAATCTAATAAAATAAACTAAACTCACGCAGTGAAACTCCTTCATTCTCCGTCAAGGCCTTCTCCGCACCAACTCCTTCTCCTCCTCTAACTCAGGATGATCTTAAACGTCTCGCCGCCGATATGGCAGTCGATTACGTCCGCAGCGGCATGGTCTTAGGCCTTGGAACCGGATCCACTACCGCCTTTGTAGTAGCCAAGCTCGGACAGCTTTTGGCCGAGGGAAAATTAACTAACATCGTAGGCATTCCCACCTCGAAGCGGACTCACGATCAGGCTGTATCCCTAAATATTCCGATTGTCACCCTCGACATTCATCCCCGGCTTGACCTAGCCATCGATGGTGCCGACGAGGTCGATCCCAATCTTGACCTCGTCAAAGGTCGAGGAGGCGCTCTGCTTAGAGAGAAAATGGTGGAAGCTGCTGTTAGGTGTAATGCCCGAAAGACAATTTTGTAATTGTTTTATTTAATAAATGAAATGATATTGTTATTCATATTTATTATTCTCATATTCATCGATGTGACAATAGTATTTACACTACAGAAAACCCTGAAGTATATCGTTTATGTAATCACTTAACTCAGTGTATGGGATATACACAGGAGGATTGAGTTAGTGAAGATGTACTTAAAATACAATTAGCCCGTAGTGAAGTTAATCGAGAGTATCATGTCTCTCCTTTAACGTGCTATTAATGCGCCCAGAACACAATAGGTGTGATTGTCTTATCCGGACTTTCGGTTAAAAGAACCTAGTGGGGCATTTATATATGATAGATATATCATATAGAAATTTGGACCGATTTGATTAGAGTTCACGATATAATTCCGTGTCGAAAGTCTTATCGAATCAATGGATGATCATATTTATGGATATATCTTAATCTCGAGGTGATCACGATCAACCGCTTGAATCGGTATGAGGTTTGACTTGACGGTTAAGGATTACACGAGTCATGATCTGAATTACCCCATCTTGGCATTGTCTTTGGATTGAGTGAGTAGTACGTGTTATCACAAATACGAATCCATTCCTTCCATTTATGGAAGTAGATAAACGATTCCTTATTTGTTAATCCTAGAAAGCGATCGATCGCATGCGAGTTCATATTACACCGATTAGCTACCAGGTGAGTTGTATGAATTAATTGATCACTGTGGGGTTAATGGTAAATAAGGATAAGAGGTTCTAAAAAGGGTTAACGGTAACTTCCCGATTTAGAATGAATATCTATGGAGGATTAATCCATATGTAATGATTATATCAATGGACGCTTATTATTATTCTCGTGAGAGATAAATATAATCTCATAATCGGAGGAGTGCGATCACGGGATTATGGTGGCATATTCTGTGATTGATTTATCGAATATAATTATTACGTTCGTAAGATAATTATTTATTTGATTTATCGGAGCCCGATTATTAGTCCATGGTCCCCGACGTGTCTCCAAATATAAGCATAAATATTCTCCGGATGTCGAATCCTAATAATATTAATTTAGTTCTTGTTGGACTTTATTAAAACGATATGTGAATTAATTGTTTAGTGAATTTATTAAAATTAGTTGGGCTTTAAATAAATTAAATATGTGGAAAAGACATTTTCCATAATCTTGGCCCAATTATTGTGTAATGGCAAGAATTAATATTGACTAGGTCAATATGTGAATTTTCGCCCAATGCTCTTTTTTAATGGAACAAGAAATTGTTTTCTTGTGTATTAATAAGACATGTGCATAAAATATTTATTGGATAAATATTTATGGTAATAAATAAAGATAAATATTATTCTAGATTTGTTCTAGAATATTATGAAATTATCTTTTATTTATTGGATTTATTTTAATTGCAAAATAAAATCCTTGGAGGTTAAGTTTTACTCTCCTATATAAAGAGAGTTCTCTCAAGCCTTAAAACACACATAATTTCGACTATCAACTCTTAGAGAGGAGATAGAAAAATTTCGGCCAAGGGGTTGAGGAAAAATCTTGGAGGTTTTTCCGGGTAGCATATCGGAGGGGTTCGAGTCGAGGATTTCCTTCCACCGGGAGTTGCTCGGATCACACGTACAGAAGATCGTGGTGCTCTTCACATCTTCTTGCAATCTTTCTTTTGAGGTTCTTCAACTTGGATTTTGAGATCCAAGAGGTATGATCTACAACCCCCTTATAGATATAGATCTAGTTATTTTATTACGTGTATTTTATAGATCTAGATCCTTAAATCGCTTCCGTTGCGAATGATACTACTAACAGCTGCATCAGATAAATTTGTGGTTGTTGTGGACGACCTAGTGTTTGTGAACTTGTTTTAGTGTTGGTCGTCTTCATTTTTTAACTACCGCTTCTTGCTGAATCGTAGAAATTGGTTGATTATCTTATCGCGTTTATTTAGCAGAAGAGGGTTAAGTTGGGGGATATGGAACTATATACAATTAGGTTTTTGTACAGTGGATGTTGAATGATTGTCATGGATATTCGATTTATTTCCACCAAATGTAACTGGTGGTTTTTTGTCCAATTTGTCTTCTTTTATGCTGCTGTTATGAGTGGATGCTTTTGCATTGGTGAATGATAGGTTTACACAATTTAGTGTGCATAAATCTTACATAAAAAGATATTACCGTATGTCTATTTTGAGCCGTGCATTTTCCATATGTTTAATTGCATGGCTACCCCATTTTCTTCATCCTTTTGATTACCCAAGCATGTATCTATCCTATTTTAGCTCCTCCTTTTAATGATAAGCATGTTGTACTTGTGAGACAATTGGTCACTTAGCATTCTGTTCATCTATTTTATTTTAAAACCAGCAAAGACTAGAAGAACTATTTAAGGATGAAGGGTGTGAGGCAAAGTTGAGATTGAATGGAGATGGAAAACCATATGTGACTGATAACATGAATTGCATTGTGGATTTGTACTTCACGACACCAATTAAGGATTCCGGGTCGGCTGGAAAGGAGATTTCGTCTTTGGAAGGAGTGGTGGAACATGGGTTGTTCTTGGATATGACATCTGTTGTTATTATAGCAGGCAAAGATGGAGTCAGCGTCAAGAGCAAATGATGGAAGCTAAATCAGACTGGTAATTGGGAATTTTTCTGTTTTCTTCCTGTAATTTGTAAGTGCAGAGTCACAGAGTGGAAAAATACACAAAAAGTTGAAGGGGGATTGGCTTTCGCTTTTTTCACTTTAGAAGAAAGTAGAGGACCATTCTTTCTTTCTTTATTACCTTTTATCCGGTTGAGAGTATGAAGGTGTTGTATAGGGGAAGTGGTAGAGAGTTATGAAGAGAATGAAAGTGACGCCATTTTCGGAGAAAGAATTTCGCCGGAGACTATGTTATACATAGGTAAAAGATAGCTTACACAAACCATATTTATGTTTATCTAATATGAAGTGACATTGATGTCACTGCAGATGTCACTGCATACATTAGACAACTAATGAAGTGACATTAATGTCACTGCATACATTAGAAAACTAATGAAGTGACATTGATGTCACTACATAAATCGATACAATAAGACGTCACTGAATAAATCGATACAATAAGACGTCACTGCATAAAGTAATACCGTAAGGTGTCACTGCATAAATCGCTATAACAATACGTCAATGCATAACTCAATATCATATGATGTCACTGCATAAATCGTTATAACTTCGTGATGTCTCTGCATCGCGGTGTGTCTGCATCTGGGTTGGTCACTGCATCGTGGTGTCTCTGCATCGGAGGTGGTCACTATATCGAGGTGATCAATGGATCTGGCGTGGTCAATGCATCGTGGTGTCACTTCATTGAGGCGTCTCTACGTCGCTGTATCACTTCATCGAGGTGTCTCTGCAATGCGGTGTCTCTGCATCGGGGGTGGTCACTGCATCGTGGTGTCACTTCATTGCAGTGTCTCTGCATCATGGTGTCGCTTCATCGCCGTGTCTTTACATCGCGGTGTCTCTGCATCGCGATGGTCATCGCATCGGGCGTCGCGGTGGTCAATGCATCAGGATGTTTATCAATCAAATTGGTTCTTGTTGATTTCCTTTTAATCATCCATAGGTACTTGGTTGTCACATCTGGTTATGCAATATATTCTTGACTTTATAAAGAAACATTCCTTCATGCATATTACAGAAACTGCACACAAACACAGGCTGTGTAGTGCAGGAGGTCATAGAGTGAAAAAAAAACACAAAAAGTTGAAGGTGGGGGGGTTGGCTTTCACTTTTTTCACCTTAGAAGAAAGTAGAGGACCATTATTTCTTTCTTTATTACCTTTTATCGGGTTGAGAATTGGAAGGTGTTGTATAGGGGTAGTGGTGGAGAGTTATGAAGAGAATGAAAGTGACGCCATTTTCGGAGAAAGAATTTCGCCGGAGACTATGTTATACATAGGTAAAAGATAGCTTACACAAACCATATTTAAGTTTATCTAATATGAAGTGACATTGATGTCACTGCA
Organism: Gentiana macrophylla; assembly: GCA_026214975.1. Lineage (NCBI taxonomy): Eukaryota > Viridiplantae > Streptophyta > Magnoliopsida > Gentianales > Gentianaceae > Gentiana > Gentiana macrophylla. Next base: position 36,534,234 of record CM047806.1, on the reverse strand, counting down.
GATGTCACTGCATACATTAGACAACTAATGAAGTGACATTGATGTCACTGCATATGTCACTGCATACATTAGACAATTAATGAAGTGACATTGATGTCACTACATAAATCGATACAATAAGACGTCACTGAATAAATCGATACAATAAGACGTCATTGAATAAATCGATACAATAAGACGTCACTGCATACACCGATACAATAAGGTGTCTTTGCATCGTGGTGTCTCTGCATCGCGGTGTCACTTCATCGCGGTGTCTCTGCAATGCGGTGTCACTTTATCGCGGTGTCTCTGTATCGGGGGTGATCACTGCATCGCGGTGTCACTTTATCGCGGTGTCTCTGCATTGCGGTGTCACTTCATCGCGGTGTCTCTGCAATGCGGTGTCACTTCATCGTGGTGTCTTTGCATCGCGTTGTCACTTCATCGCGACGCGTTGGTCAATGTGTTAGGATGGTCAACGTGTGGGGGCGGTCACTGCATTGGGGACGGTCAATGTGTCGGGGCGGTCACTTCATCGGGGCGGTCAATGTGTCGCGGCGGGTCAATGCGTTAGGGCGGTCAATGCATCGTGGCGGTCGTTACGACGCGGCGGTCAATACGCCACGGGGATCAATGCGCCACGGCGGTCAATACGTCGTGACGGTCAATGCATCGGGATGGTGAATGCGTCGTGGAGGTCAATGCTTTGTGATAGTCAATGTGTCACGGTGGTCAATACGTCAGGAAGGTCAATACGTCGAGACGGTCATTTTTATTTTTATTTTTTCATCCATTAAAAAAGTAATTCAAAAAAAAAAAAAAAAAAGGAATCTTAGGCCTTACTTGTAAATTTGTAATCCTTCACGAAGGTTCCTTCTCTCTACGCTCTTTCTGCTCGCGCTTTCTAACGGAGTTAGCCAACAGCAATGAAAGAAGTTCCAGACAATTTATTGGTGGTTAAGCGTCTCATATGAAGATATATTTGGTAAATGGTGTCAGCCTTAGAAAATTAAGAAAAAAAAAGCTTAATTAAGCTATTATTCAATATTAAAATTTATTTGATCATCCTTCCAAGAAGCAAGTAATTAAGAGGCCCGCTTCTCCTGAATCTCCCTGACTCTGTTACTTATAAAACCAGCATTCCTCTCGGCTCTGATGATTTAGTTAACTCACCCATATCAGGCTGCTTACCTGGAAACCGGCCACATCAGAAAATATAATGTTATTTTATTAATTAAAGGGTAGAATGGGGAATAAGGAAAAAATGTGTCCTTATAAGTCCAACAGATTCATTTTTGTCCTTATAAGTCCAATAAATCCGTTTTGTATAGTTTTGGGTCTTTGGCCCTTAAATAAATACTGCCTGTGTCAATGTTAGTTCGTTTAGCTTTTTGAATTTCTCATATAATATAAATCCATTTAGAATACCAATTGAGTATTTATTACATTTTTCTTCGTAATATCTGTACTTTAATTTATTATACATTCATATCTTTTAACTATTACATTAATGACAATCGAAGGGTATTCTAGATTTTAACATTAAAATTAATGACTTTTAAACACTTTTTAATTTGTATGAAAACATCTAAATGAACTTATATTTTAATCTAACGTAGTATATGTTTGTCAAAAGCGAAAAATAAGGATTATATATACTATGCAATAAAATAGGCCTTTCTAGGGTTATGCCTCAACGGAGGCCTCATTTTCGGGTTTAGTTCCGGTAGATAATGATGTTGCGTGGAATATCAGTTTTGCGGTAACGGTGTCAATCTTGAGGATATAAAGCTGTTATGGGTGATTCCTCCGGAGAGGGTAAGGCGGTTATTTAGAACAAGGTGGCGGAATAAGCATAAAGTAGATAACAAGAGATTGGGCCGGTGGTTAGCGGCAAAATGGCTGAGTTTGGATGTGTGTATATCTTCTCCGTTCCTTCTTTGTTACATATGATCCTCTATTTATAGACAAGCAAGTCGGCTCACTTGCTCACGATTAGACGAATAATGATATAATAAGAAATAACTTATACAAGTGCCATAAGTATCTTAAACAAATATCTCATGCACTTTGAATCATGTAAATAGTCATGCCAGCGCGCCACGCGTCTTGTCTCCGTGGCGACGATAGCGCGGTGATGGTAAGCAGCGGGTACGATCTTGCCTTGACGGTAAGGAGAGGAAACCATATGATATAAAGCTGTTATGGGTGATTCCTCCGGAGAGGGTAAGGCGGTTGTTCGGTAAAAACTAGTTTTATAATTTATAAACCGAAACACCCCAAGTATAAGGATCGTAGTATAGGGTGTTTACGGGTCGTCCTAAGGGAGTGGAATGTTTATCGGATCAAGGGACAATTATTCTATTGATTACGTCACAATTATTAACTAAACTACTAAACTAAGGCTAAAACTAACTAAAACCTAAACCTAAGAATTAAAATAGAAAACAGAAAATAAACACAAGTGAAAAAATAGGAAAAGCAAAAGCCAGACGGCGTTCACTTTGGTGAGCGAGCGTGCAAAACAAAAAATCTAACGGACGGGCGTGCGCTCTTTGCGAGACGAGCGTCCAACTACTGGCTGGAGAGCAGAAAAATATGCGAGAAAAAGCAATGAAAACTAGGGTTTATAAAACTAAAACTTAAACTAAACTTAATCTAAACGATTTGATAATAAACAATTGAGAAAAACACAAAAAGGCGACTAGATTTCACCTATCAACCAACAACCCCAACTAGATGGTGATTAAAAAGACATAGTTTTTAGTAGTGATTTATTCACGAATTCAATTAGATTTCTTCAACCAAATTCTAGGGTTTCGTTTATCTTTTCAAACAGACTAAACAGCAATCAAAGCTCAATCACAAGATTGTTTCCAAACTCTTACTCAACTAATCATGCATAATCTCTTATAACACAATTAGATGCATTACTTTGAATAAAATCAAACTCAAATAACATACTTTCATATATTGATTCAAGCGTCGAATAAACATAGATCGTTTCATCAAATCTTAATTCAATAAAACTTAAACAACATAAAACAGATCCAAAGTAATAAAAAACTATGAATTAAACTCACTAAACATAAGCATCGAACTCCTCTAGTTGGTTGTGTTGATGATGGGCTTCCTCCGTCGACTCACTGCAAGGTTTCTAGCCAACAATCATGTTGGAGATGATTGTTGGTTGGGAGATTTGCATCTCTGTGAAATTAGGGTTCTCTGGCCGCAGCTTTTTGGTGAATTTGCGATCTCAATTATGTGGTATATGAATTAGGGTTGGGGCTGCCGCTTTATTTATAGAGCTCTAAGTCGGTTAGGGTTAAGTCGGCCTTGAACGCCCGTCTGGTCTCGTGGACGCCCGTCCAGAATGCCTGGACGCTGAGTAAACGCTCGTTCATCCTCCGTCTGAACTCTCTGAATGTAAAACACAATTCCGGACGCTCGTCCACTTTATCAAACGCCCGTCTAGAATGGACGGGACTCGGACGCTCGTCCAAGGTGCTGAGGGTCGGATTTCATCATCTTTATCCAATTTCTTCAAGCCAATTCCAACTCTATCTTGAATAATTCGACTTGAGCTTTATTTATCCTCTTTATATGCACGAAAATTAACTCCTACATGATAAATAAACAATGCAAAAATGTAATAAAATCCAAATAATAATAATTCCATCAAATCAACACTTAAAATCATCAATTTTGCATACAACCCTCTTAAAATCATCTTTATTAAATAATTACACTTAAACCCTTAATTCTCATGTAAATTATGCAAATGTGGGAAAAATAATAATGAAATAACCCTTTAATAATCATATAAATATGGCCTTAACAACACCCCCACACTTAGCTTTTTGTACGTCCTCGGACAAAACAATCAAAACTATAGCTCAACTTCCATGCAATCCACATAGATCTCTAACTCACGTAACAAAAGATACAACAACTATAGCAAATAATACCAACACAGAGATAGATCCGGTGTGAGTGTGACAAGCCCTTCTCAATCTAGCAAGCCCTTCAAAGAAATATCCTCTCAGAAATTCCAATGACTATCCTAGTGCAGAGACGATGTGAATAGCTCCACTCAAAGCCTTCCCACGCACTCAGTAGGATAATCCTACAAACATATCATGCGGTTCTACTCTGGGTATAAGATCCATGATAACAAAGACTTCACTTTTATTTTTACTCATCATTTTTCAAAATTTTCAAATTTGACGATATCGAAATAAGCTCTTACCCATCATAGTAGAATAGGATGTTTCGTGATAACACCTACCCTTACTCAAATCATAAGGTAGCTATAACTTTGTCGTGAGCTATTGGTCATCATAGTGGTATAGGACATCACGAGGTATACCCTACCGCACTCAAATCATAAACCAAACTTCCGACAAACGTATTTATTAATAATTGCTCACTCACTTTATTTATTCACTTTTCAAAGTCATAAGTTACATCTCACCTATCACATTCAAACGTTATGATATTCACAGCACACGGTCTAACTTAGGTGTAACTATACCGACCTTCCTAAGATAAATCATCAAAAATAATGAAAGGATATAATTCAAAAGTCATGCTTCAAAATCAAAGGCTTTCGTGAGTGAAAAACGAAACTATCTCCATAAAAGTAAAACATGCTATAATTATCTCACTAAGTCACATACTATCATCGTTAGAAAACTACAACTAGCAAGCATCTAGTTCCAATTATATGCTCGAGACGCACAAAAAATTTTAAATTTCGCAGAAATTCAACATTCACTCATATTTCAAAGGATACAGCATAAAAACATACCCAAGCACCCCCCCACACTTAAATCACATTATGTCCTCAGAATGTGCAAAATAAAAGAAAAAGAAAACTTAGCTGGTTTCAACAGTGGTTGTCGGATGAAAGTTGGCAGAGGTCAGGCCGGAGCATGAATATACCGCAACAACTCGAATAGACAACACTGGATAGTAGTAACTCGAAAACCTGCTCAAAAGGATCTGCAACACTCGACATACCATATAATCTCGGGGTACACGGGGTATATGAGCAACACATAACACAAAACACTTACAATGAACGTAAGAGGAATAACCAACAACACAACATCAACTAAAGTATTATTAATAAAACAAAACAACCTAAGAAAAGAAGCAAACAAAGAAAACTAGGCTGCCTCCTAGGAGCGCTCTTTTAATGTCAATAGCTTGACACAAAGTTCAAAAGATCAACCCGGATCGGGCCACTTCGGTTTGACTACCGCCACCTCAGTATCAGAATCAGAAGTATTGGGGCGGAAATGATTTTCACCACAACAACAAGTCAAGTGCGCTATAAGATCATTAAACTTTTCTCTCCAAACGACACTGACTCTCTTCTTCTTGTTCTTGCGGATGATAGGCATAGGCATAGTGGTATGATCAGAAGTTTCAGCAGAAGGTACCTCACGGGTGGATATAGGAACGTCATCGTCATTTGACTCAAAGAAATAAGATGGAATCTCCTCACAAATCAGGACATCTGTACTCTCATCTCCTCTTTGGAAATAAAGAATCTCAGGCTTTTCCTTTGGTTGCCCAAAATATTTCTTAAGTCGATGACCATTCACCTTAAAAGCTTGATTACCATACCCATTCAAAGTAATTACTCCACTTGGATTAACTTCGAGAATCTCAAAGGGACCAGACCATCTAGACTTAAGCTTACCAGGAAACAAATGAAGTCTGGTATTATAGAGTAAAGCCATTTCACCAACTTTGAATTCTCGGTCCTTGATCTTAGCGTCATGGAGTATCTTAGTTCTCTCCTTGCTGAGCTTAGCATTCTCGTATGCACGGAGTCTGAATTAAATCGAGCTCGTTCAATCAGTAACAACCTTTTCTCCCCACGAGTTGGCTATCGAAATTTAAGAATTTAATTGCCCGAAAGCTCTGTGTTCAAGTTCGACGGGTAAATGACAAGCTTTGCCATAGACCATTTGGAAGGGTGACGTGCCCATCGGGTTTTAAATGCGGTCACGATAAGCCCACAACGCGTCATCCAACTTAAGACTCCAATTAGATCGATTATTGTTCACGGTCTTCTCCAAAATTCTTTTCAAGCTCTGGTTGCTTATTTCGACTTGGCCATCGGTTTGCTCGGATGATATGGTGTACCAATCTTATGTTTGACACCATACTTCTCAAGGATCTTGTCAAGCGGCGCATTGCAAAAGTGAGTACCTTCATCACTAATGAGTGCTCTCGGACAACCGAATCTAGTAAAGATATTCTTTTGCAAGAATTTCTTTACAACCTTGTGATCATTAGTTTGAGTAGCTATGGCCTCGACCCACTTTGAAACATAATCCACACAGACGAGGATATACTTATTACCACATGAGGATGGAAAGGGTCCCATAAAATCTATGCCCCATACATCGAAAACTTCGCATTCAAGAATGGGCTTAAGTGGCATTTCCATCCTACTACTCTGCCGTCGGTTCTCGCACCTATCACAACCTTTACAAAAGCTTCGCATCTTTAAACAGAGTCGGCGGTAGAATCCGACTTGAAGAATCTTTGCAACCGTCTTTGGTGTTCCATAGTGACCTCCGGTAGACCGCTATGGCATTGTTCTAAGATATCCCACCGATCATGCTCAGGAACACACCGTCGAAGCAACCCGTCTTTACAGACTCTGAACAAATAAGGGTCTTCCCATACGAGATATTTAAGATCAGAAAAGAACTTTTTCTTCTCCTGATACGTCATGTCCTCTAAATGACCACTCGCTAAATAGTTGACGTAGTCGACATACCACGACCTAACCGTTTCAAGCTTCATCAATTGCTCGATCGGAAAATCAATGCCTATCTCATTGTGATTTTCGCACCCTCATTACTAAGCGAGATAAATGATCAGCCACAATATTCTCACTACCTTTCTTATCTTTAATCACAAGGTCAAACTCTTGTAGAATTAAAATCCATCTAAGTAACCTTGGTTTGGCATCTGCTTTATCCATAAGGTAGCGTAAAGCTGCATGATCTGTCCATACAATCACTTGAGAACCTAGAAGATAACTTCTAAACTTGTCAATGGCAAAAACAACGACTAAGAATTCCTTCTCGGTTGTGGTATAATTGCATTGAGCCGGGTTCAAGGTACGACTCGCATAATAAATGGGCTGAACCTTTTATCAACTCTTTGACCTAAAACTGCGCTTTCTGGCGTAATTAGAGCATCGCACATCACTCGAAAGGCTTGGTCGGTCAGGTGCTACTAAAATAGGGGCAGCGATAAAGCTTGTCTTTCAGACAATTGAAAGCTTCCTTGCACTTCGCGTCGAACAAGAAATCTACATCATCTTTCAAAAGATTTGATAAAGGCTTGGCAATCGTAGAAAAGTCTCTAATGAAACGCCGGTAGAAGCCAACATGACCTAGAAAACCTCGTACCTCTTTCACTGTCTTAGGGTACGTCATCCTTTCGATGGCTTCGACCTTAGCCTTATCAACTTGAATGCCAGCATTGGACACCTTGTGTCCCAAAACTATTCCTTCGTCTACTAGAAAATGGCATTTCTCCCAGTTAAGCACCAGATTCTTCTCAACGCAACGTTGGAGTACCATATCTAGGTTCTCTAAGATTTCATCAAAACTATCGCCGTAGACTGAGAAGTCGTCCATGAAGACTTCCATGCATTTCTCAACAAGTCCATCAAAAATGGCCAACATACACCGTTGAAAAGTCGCGGGTGCATTACATAGACCGAATGGCATTCTACGAAAAGCAAAAGTACCAGATGGACATGTAAACGTTGTCTTCTCTTGGTCATTAGGATCAATGGCTATCTGGAAGTAGCCAGAATAGCCATCAAGGAAACAATAATACTTGTGACCACTCGGTCTTTCAATCGGTTGGTCAATGAAGGGTAAGGAAGTGATCTTTTGCGGTGACTTCATTCGATCTACGATAGTCAATCTGAGACTCAGTAGCGATCCACGAGGCGTAGGGCAACTTCCTCCCTTTTTCATTCCTTTCAACCGTGATTCCGCCTTTCTTTGGCACAACTTGAGTAGGGGCGACCCACTCGCTATCGGCGATTGCGTAGATGATTCCCATGTCAAGCCACTTTATAACCTCCTTCTTGACAACCTCCTGCGTATGCGGATTCAGACCCACGAGAGGTTGTCTTACCTTTTAGCTCCTTCCTCCGTTCGGATTTTATGCATGCATATGTCCGGGCCGATCCTCGGATATCACCCACTTGCCAACCGAGCGAGGATGTTTTTCTTAAGCACTTCTATCATCCGTGCTTGCTCTTGGTCGAGTTTCAAGAAATGATCAAAGGCAATTTATCTCCATCCTTAAGAAAGATATACTTAAGGTGTTTTGGAAGCGGTTTAAGCTCTAAATCGGTAGGTGGTTGCTCAATACTAGACTTTAACGGGCCACCTTTCTCTTTATGAGCTTGGAGTGGTTGATGATGAACACCTCATCTTCCCGAGGCTCAACCCCGAAAGATGCTGGATCAAATCATCCATCGGAATCCTCCGGTCAACACTTGCTTCCTTTTTCTTGTGATCGATCATTTTTCTTAACTCTTCGTCTTTAAGCTCTTACGCTAACTCCTCCCAATCATCTACTTCCCAATGAGTAGCTTCTCTCCAAAACTCTACCTCGTCCCAACTACCCATCGAGCTTCTTCTTCACCAGGGATGAAGTCTTCCCGACTCGATTCTTTGAAATCATCGTTTGTTCTTTGGGCATCTCCATGCTTCTAACTCAATAACGTGCTCAAGATGAGCGAGTGGCGATGACTCGTCAATGCCTACGGTGAAATGAATTAGAAGATGGTCCGCGATCGGCCGGATCCTCAATGTCCATGACTTCAAAAACACCTATCTCTGTAAGCTCCATTGCATCTTCATAATAGGCATCTCCTCCGTCCTCATATATAAGCCCGACAAACGATATTTCATCAATTACGGCTCTTTCGGGATGTGTCCCTCGTGTGAAGGTGACAGGATGTGTCACCGACTCTAAGAGTAATGTCTGTCCCTTTGCGTAAGTCGATGAGGCGTTAGAAGTGTCTAAAAGGTTCGGCCTAGAATTAGAGGCATCTCCTTATCAGGTGGATAGTCTAGAATAACCCGGTCGGTAGGGAAGACTAAATGTTCAATTTGAAGGAGAACATTAGCTACACAACCGGCGCATGATCTACTAGATTTGTCTACCATCCCAAGAGAAATGGGGCGTTCCGCATCCTTTTATCTAACCCGAGCTTCTTGCATACATTTAATGGCATCACATTGATGGAGGCCCCGAGTCGCATAAGACATTTTCGAATAAATGGCCTTCAATCTCGCGAGGATATTGAAGGTCCGCGAGGAGTCACCTCGCTTAACGACAATTTTACGTGAAACCATCGCGCAATCCTCGCGAAGCACTTCTTCACCATCCCACGAAGTTTTCTCTTACTCCCACGAATTCTTTAAGATACTTAGAGCATTTAGGCATTTCACCAATACCTCACTAAGGGCATACTCACTTTAGTGTCCCTAAGTATCCTCCTCACCCCATCATCTTGCTTGTCGTTAGTGAGGGCTTTCTCTTTCCTTTTTGGGGATAAGGAAGGGCTTTATCATTCTTCGTGGCTTGATTCTTTATCGCCTCATCCTCCTTATCCTTCCATCTCACAAACTTTTCTTCCTTTTTCTTAGTCGAGGTACAAACCTCCTTTTCTTTCCTTTCTTTCCTCGTCATCGAATTATTTTCATCCTCCAAAGAATTGTCACTAAGCTCCTCCTCATCATTGCTTTCTTCGGCATGTGATTTCGATTTCCCCCCGAACTCATGGCGTCGGGAGGGGCTACTCGTTCCCGACATCTTGCCGGGTCCAAATTTTCTTACCACTTCTCGAGTTACTTCGTTCAACTCCTCTTCTTGTCCATACTCCCATTGTGGTGTAATGGCGGTGCAAACATTCACATCGACTTTCGGTTCTCTCTCGGTATAACTCGGGAGTTTACCGTGAGGTCTGCTTGCTTGCTTGATGTCTCCGCCATTTGACCAACTTGTCTCTCAATTGCTTTAACACTAGTAGAGACGAGTCTTCACCATGTCTACCACTCATCATCGAATTTGTGTTGAGGACACATGAGGTGGTATGATTGTTGTTACGAGTTTGATTCCACCACCTTGGGGCCTTTGGGAGTTCTGAATCCTTTGATAGTTCGAGTTGAAAGAATTTGAATTTGAAGGGCCAGGTGGTAACTTGGCTTGATTGAAGTTTTGTCTTTGAAATCCTGAGTAGTTCTGGCTTTGATTGAAGTTTCGGAAGGGTTGGTTTTGATTATCCATTAAGTTTACTTCTTCCGTCATCTCAGTTCCTGCCTGTGGTTCAGGATAATTTGAATCAGAAGGCTGCATCTGAAGATTGGCCAACTGCTTGCTTATCAATTCCATCTGAGCAACCAACAGTTGTGTATCAGGATTGCTTGCAGTACCTTCTTTCTTAACAATATTGGTCTTCTTAGGAGTCGACCACATATTGTTCTTGGCGATGGTCTCAGCCACTCTATAAAGCGATCCTCATCACCTCCCCTAAGAAGGATCCATGAGTTTGTGAGTCAAGATAATCTCTATTAGGTTGAGAGACTCCTCACGTAAAATAGTTCCAACAACTCATATCCGTCATATCCGTGATTGGGGCACTTCCTCATCAATGATTTAATCTCTCCCAAGCTTTGCCAGCAGTCTCATCCTCCATCTCGCTCAAACGTAGCTATTTCCCGTTTCATTTCCATAATCTTGCCTCGTGAAACCCACTTAAGAGCGAAGGCTCTTTTGACATCATTCCATGTATGGAGGGATGATGTGCTAACGATTTAAACCATCTCGCTTGCTTCACCTTTTAAAGCAAAAGGAAATAGCTTCAACTTTACGATCTCGAGAATCAACACCAGGATAATGGCACGCTTCACGATTTGTACGAATGTGGACAAGAAGTCGTGTGGATCTTCTTGAGCGATGACCATGGAAAGAGCTATTCGAACTAGAGCAACTACTCCGTTCTTTAGATCAAAGTTCGCTCCTCCCATGTCGGGAGGGCGAATAGTCTATGCCCCTCGAGAAAATCTTGATTAAGATATGGAGTGTAGGGGTCTGGTTCGATTGATTAAGCCGGTTTTGTCTAAATTGTTGAAGTTGTTGAGTTATGCCACTTGCTTGATTACATTGTTCTTCGCAGAGCTTGCATCTGTTGAAGGAGTAAATTTAAGCGAGCTTGGGGTCGAGGATTTGGAATTGGTGGATCTTGATCCGCCATTTTGTCCAAATCGGGAGAAGCCTTCTTCTAGGATAGATCGTTCGGGCTCGGGATCAAAGATCGAAGTCCTTCTTACTTCGTTTGCATAAACCGTAAGAAAGGAAAGGAAGAAATCAACCCTTTGGGGTTGATTAGAATAGGTTTAGAAAAGATTAGATGGTTTAGAGGAAGAAAAGAGAAGAGAGAAAAGAGTGATGATTGAACAGATCAATCAAGGCCCAAAGTGTTAGTGGGCGTTCGTTGAAATCGAACGCTTCGTTCGATTGAATGAACGCTGCTTCGTTGAATCGAAAACCTAAAAACTAAGGTTACGAAATTAAAAGCGAGATAAAAAATAAAAGCAGAAAAGACTTATGGAAATAAAATCAAACAAATCTATAATTACGGAAACAGATCTAAGCTATATAATAAAAATAAAATAAAAAAATAAGGAAAATAATTGAAAGAAAATCAAATAAAACAGTAATAAATGTAATCCTAAAATTAACGAAACTGGAAAAGAAACCTACCTACGAAAAGTTTAAAAACAAGAAAAACACTAAGATGGAAAAAAAAAACGTGTTGAAATCTTCTAGGGCCAAAAAGGAAGGGAAAACAGTGGATTTTGACCTCGAAAACGCACTGAACGGCCTACGGCTGTTCACCACGTCGTCGGCGTCGGAACGAGCTTTCCGAATTGGGGTCCTGCGTTCCAAACGGACACTCGAGCCGAAAGTTACGGCCAAGATACTACTGCGTGCTAAAAACGACCCTTTTTGACTCAGAAAATTATCCTATGAAGAATCCGACAACCGTTACCGACTCCCCGGCAACGGCGCCAAAAACTTGTTCGGTAAAAACTAGTTTTATAATTTATAAACCGAAACACCCCAAGTATAAGGATCGTAGTATAGGGTGTTTACGGGTCGTCCTAAGGGAGTGGAATGTTTATCGGATCAAGGGACAATTATTCTATTGATTACGTCACAATTATTAACTAAACTACTAAACTAAGGCTAAAACTAACTAAAACCTAAACCTAAGAATTAAAATAGAAAACAGAAATAAAACAAGCTGAAAAAATAGGAAAACAGAAAGCCAGACGAGCGTTCACTTTGGTGAACGAGCGTCTGAAAACAAAATCTAACGGACGGGCGTCTGCTCTTGCGGACGAGCGTCCAACTACGAACTGGAACAGAAAATATGCAGAAAAACAGCAGGAAACTAGGGTTTATAAAACTAAAACTTAAACTAAACTTAATCTAAACGATTTGATAATAAACAATTGAGGAAAACACAAAGAAGGCTTAACTAGATTTCACCTATCAACCAACAACCCCAACTAGATGGTGATTAAAAAGACATAGTTTTTAGTAGTGATTTATTCACGAATTCAATTAGATTTCTTCAACCAAATTCTAGGGTTTCGTTTATCTTTTCAAGCAGACTAAACAAAGAATCAAAGCTCAATCACAAGATTGTTTCCAAACTCTTACTCAACTAATCATGCATAATCTCTTATAACACAATTAGATGCATTACTTTGAATAAAATCAAACTCAAATAACATACTTTCATATATTGATTCAAGCGTCGAATAAACATAGATCGTTTCATCAAATCTTAATTCAATAAAACTTAAACAACATAAAACAGATCCAAAGTAATAAAAACTATGAATTAAACTCACTAAACATAAGCATCGAACTCCTCTAGTTGGTTGTGTTGATGATGGGCTTCCTCCGTCGACTCACTTGCAGCAGGTTTCAGCCAACAATCATGTTGGAGATGATTGTTGGTTGGGAGATTTGCATCTCTCGTGAAATTAGGGTTCTCTGGCCGCAGCTTTTGGTGAATTTGCGATCTCAATTATGTGGTATATGAATTAGGGTTGGGCTGCCTTTATTTATAGAGCTCTAAGTCGGTTAGGGGTTAAGTCGGCCTTGAACGCCTGTCTGGTCTCAGGGCGCCGCCCGTAATGCCCGACGCCGAGTAAACGCTTCGTTCATCCTCCGTCTGAACTCTCTCGAATGTAAAACACAATTCCGGACGCCGTCCACTTTATCAAACGCCCGTCTAGAATGGACGGGACTCGGACGCCGTCCAAGGTCTTTGGGTCGGATTTCATCATCTTTATCCAATTTCTTCAAGCCAATTCCAACTCTATCTTGAATAATTCGACTTGAGCTTTATTTATCCTCTTTATATGCATGAAAATTAACTCCTACATGATAAATAAACAATGCAAAAATGTAATAAAATCCAAATAATAATAATTCCATCAAATCAACACTTAAAATCATCAATTTTGCATACAACCCTCTTAAAATCATCTTTATTAAATAATTACACTTAAACCCTTAATTCTCATGTAAATTATGCAAATGTGGGAAAAATAATAATGAAATAACCCTTTAATAATCATATAAATATGGCCTTAACAGCGGTTATTTAGAACAAGGTGGCGGAATAAGCATAAAGTAGATAACAAGAGATTGGGCCGGTGGTTAGCGGCAAAATGGCTGAGTTTGGATGTGTGTATATCTTCTCCGTTCCTTCTTTGTTACATATGATCCTCTATTTATAGACAAGCAAGTCGGTCTACTGTTCACGATTAGACAGCTAATGATATAATAAGAAATAACTTATACAAGTGCCATAAGTATCTTAAACAAATATCTGTATGCACTGAATCATGTAAATAGTCATGCCAGGCGCCCGCGTGCGCTGTCCGTGGCGACGATAGCGCGGTGATGGTAAGCAGCGGGTACGATCTTGCCTTGACGGTAAGGAGAGGAAACCATATGATGGAGATACGTCCGGTTTAGAAGTGGCGGACAGAAAAGCGGCTAGGATCTAGCGACCAGCTTGCTACAAGTGGGTGCGGCTACATCGGCGAGGCCCATAATATTTGTATTGGGCCGGGTGACAGGCCCAATCCGTGGGAACAGTGTCCTGTTGCGGGTTAGGTATATCAATGGCCCCTACTCGCGATCGATGTGCCCGCCAGCGGAGAGTAGTAAAGTATGTCGAGGAAGTGAATACCGCCTGAAGTTTGTTGTGCTTGCGGTGAATGTGCTTTGATCGCCGATAGTCGCTATACCGGGCTTAAACTAGTGTTTGAACGAAATCACCATAGTTCTTGTCATTCGCATTGCGTTGAATGTGCTTTGATCGCCGATAGTCGCTTATATCGGGCTTAAACTAGTGTTTGAACGAAATCACCAAGAAGTTGTTGTGCATTTCAAATGACAGCTTTTGATCGCCGATTTCAAATGAACGAGCTTTGATCGCCGATAGTCGCTTATATCGGGCTTAAACTAGTGTTTGAACGAAATCACCAAGAAGTTCTTTGTGCATTGCAAATGAACAGCTTTGATCGCCGATAGTCGCTATATCGGGCTTAGTTGCCAACAACGCTCGGTTGGGCTTAATTGCCAACAACGCTCTGTTGGGCTTAATGATGACCGCCGGTAGTCGGGCGACTAGAATTGAAAAGGAATGTACTAGTAGTTGAAACGTCACATCTATCACGTGAGAGGTCGCGTCACGATCCGAATCGCCGCCTATTCGATTGGTCGCCATTTCTTGGGATACGAACCGTCGCCGCCAGACGTATCGTGGAGATAAGACGCTTGAAACGTTTGAATTTCAAAATCGTAATAACTGCTCCCGCCTTTTCTCCTCTATAAAATGGGGTCCTCTCCACCATTCACCACTTTTGGCGAAATTGACTCGCGATAACAAAACTCCGGTGAGAAGGCGATTTCCGCAAGGTTTAACAGAGTCCGATCAGCGCTTTTCGGCAATCGCCTACTTCTTAACTTCTTCCAACGATCGTACCAAAATCTCCCTTCTGCTTTCCGTTTTTACTCGATTCCTTCCCAAAATCGTGACTTCGATTTGTTTTTCCTTATGCTTTTGTATGAATGTTGCCCTAGTTCACTTTGGTGTAGCGATGATCCTGATATCATGATTTTTGAGCATAAGGTATATTTATCCTCTTCCTGAACCCCCAATTACGCTTTGATGTATGGTTTTGTTCCAAGATTATTGCTTTTCCATGATTTGCTTTGTTAGCTAGCAGTTTTTCATGGCTCTGACTTCTAACAGGCGTGTCGGGGTTGGGTGCTCGATTGCGCCTTCCTTGATTATCTGCGTTTACATGTTGACACCACTCATTCCTGTATGAATGCATATGTGATTGGGGGTAGTTTGCCTGGGATTTTTCTGGGTTAATGCTTGGGAAAAAGATAGGTTTTTCGGGTTTCTTGTTCAAAGAAGATAGAGGGGCGAGGTGTCGGGGTGTACTCGCTTTTACCTCGGCCTGACTATCATGTCTGTAGGTGATTAAACGTGTCCACCTTGCCCTTTTTCTTTTCAAAGATGTCCTCAAGATACTCAATCAAATGAGGAAGTTTGCGTAGTCGCCGTTACGGATCCGCGACGAGGTGCGAGATGGTCGATGATTCTGACTCGATGAGAGCAAGAGAGGCAGAGCCGGAGGATGAAATCGCTCTTATTGGCAGCGGCGCCGCTGGGGGTGAGATTGAGGAAGAAGACTACGACGAGGATGCGGACAGGGCGGTGCTGAGTTCGTTGGGTAGGAGGGCCGCGAGTTCTTCTAGGGTTCCGAACGTCTCGACCGCAAGCAGGAAGAGGTCAGTCAAGATCAGGTCCGCGGAAGTTACCGCCGAAGCCGATCGCGCAAAAGTGTCGACCATGAGCTCATATCTCGAGTGGAGGGAATGAGGAGCCTTGCAGATTACACGTCGTCGCCGCTATATATGACATTCCCTACGATTATCGATTCGCGAGCATGGGAGGCGGACAATGTGTCAAGGATTTGCGCGCATGGCCGAAGATTACATATGGCTTCACTTCGATCATTTCGTTGCCGGACTCAGCCTCCTTCACCCATTTTTTGTGAAGTTTATGGAGGAGCCGAGGTGATGCCTGCGACCTTAGTTTGGGAGTTGTTCGCGTCGTAACGCACTTTATTATAATCAGCCGATTGAAAGGGCGCGAACCCTCTATGGGCGCTTTGCTATACTTCTACTCTTTTTCGCGGAAAGGCGACGCCGTCCAGATTCAGCCACGTAGTCGCTCGAGTAGTGGTCGGCCCCGCTTGTTATTCGACCTCCCAGATAAAGTAGCGGACTGGGATAAGAGATGCATGAAGGTGGAGTCACGGGTGGGATGGCCTTTTGCGAAACTGCCGGCAAACTCTGTGACAACCGAACACCTCAAAGATATCAAAACCCAGGACGACGACGATGAGTTTATAACGAAAATAAAAGATGATCTAGGCTATACTCGCAGGAACGAGGATCAAGCCCGCGCGTATAACTGGAGAGTGCTTCTTGATATTAGCGAACCGTATCTTCGGTTAGCGGGGCTTCCTGCCGCGGGGGTTGGCGATCCCTTTGCACCTGTCGATCTGTTGCCAACCCACCCCGACTGGTACGGGGAATGTCACCATGCCATATGCCTACCATCCCAATGTACCACCTGTGGAGGCGACCCCTCTAAGCGAGCACCGAGTAGGATTCTTACTTGTTACTTTTTGCATCTGCATCTTTCTTTTTTCCCCCATATATTTGTCTGTTAATACGCTTCGTGCTTTCCAGGTACCATGGATAGATTGACTCGGTAGCAACTCTCTCATCCCGGATGAAGACGGCTGGGGAGGTGAATAGAGCCAGAAATCTAGTAAAGGTGCAGACTGATCTTCCAAAGGTCAGTCTGACTGCTGGGGCGGCGGGCACCTCAAGCTCGCAGGCGAAAAAGACGGCCGTGCCACCGTGCACCCATCGCGCTCTGGTTGGGACGAGCAAGGCAATGAAGCGCATAACTCTCTCGGCCGCCACCTACCGGTCAAAAGAAAAGGGCCGATCTCAAGAGGTCATCCCGTCTTGAAGGTATCGGCGGCGATCATGATGATCCTCCCCCCCACAAAAAATCCAAAAAAGATGAAGCCAGGGAAAAGGCCGCGGCGGATAGAGAGACAGTGGTGAGGGAGACTGTGAGCTCGGCATCTGCTTCTGATAAAGGCAAAAAGGTTGCTGAGGTGTCCGCAGTCGCGGGCACCCAGATGACCATGCTGCCCAAAAACGTGCCCGTTGGTCCGGCCGGGCTTCCCACCGCCTGGTTGGATGAGGGGTTTATGGGCCAACCCTCAACATTTCGATGGCGAAAGCAATTTCAAAGGGATCGCAGATGTTCCTCCCTAAAGCACTTGAAGTGGGGCCTGCCCCCAAATGTTAACTTGGAGATCGGCCGCGGGATCGCGGATAGGGTTGTCCTAGCGGACCAAACCACACCTCGCCGTGCTTTTGTTCCCAACGCCGAAGATTTGTGGGGTCTGTTCGGCACCGTTATGAGCACGGTAAAGTTTTCTTTGCTTTACCATATTTGTCTTTTGCTTTACTTTTCCAAGTTGACACTGACCTCGCACATCTCTTTCCTTTCGCTTCGCACCGGTTGGCCTGATTCATAAATGACCATATCGAGACCATATCCCTGAAGTTCGATAAGCGCTAAAGCGGCGGACGAGTCCAAGAAAGCATTGGAAAAGTCCCATGACACAATGGCGCAGCCTTTCACGGCGAGTTGGAATCGAGAAGGACAAGGTGAAGCGGTGACCGCAGAGAAGAAAACGCGCTGGAGGGCGCTTGCCCAAGCGCAAAAGGCGCGGGTAGCGGCGATAAGGCACGGATGTAAGTAAATCTGCGGGCGTGTTCCGCGACTTCGGCGTGTTTACAAAATGCGGATAGAGGCTGAGCAGAATGCTGCCCGATCGGAGGAGCTTGCACAGGAGCTTGTGGCCAAAGCTCAAGAGTTATCCGATTTGATGGAGCAGCTTCAAGCTAAATGCGACGATGCTCATCGTGCACTCGCCGTTATGAATCGTAAGATGGCCGATAAGAGCGCCCGGTTGACGGCGCTTTGTTATGGGCTTTGACCAGGGCGGCTATCATATTGCCCGCCGTTTGTGGGCCCGGGGTAGTGAGGATCCGGATGTTGAAACTTTGCGACCGGATTC
Source organism: Gentiana macrophylla (assembly GCA_026214975.1). Lineage (NCBI taxonomy): Eukaryota > Viridiplantae > Streptophyta > Magnoliopsida > Gentianales > Gentianaceae > Gentiana > Gentiana macrophylla. Next base: position 36,515,911 of record CM047806.1, on the reverse strand, counting down.
TCACACACCTTTCGATGAGGAACTAAGGGCTTTCCATGCGCGGATTCCTTATTCGGATAAGGAGCTTGAGGCCTATGCTCCAAAGCTTGCTCCTGATTGGGTCGCTCCTGCGGTTGTAGAAAATAATCTGAGGGAGTTAGTTCGTCGCGAGCTCGAACCGGTCGACGCTGAAGGTGGAGATGGTGGGGAAACTCAGAGCGAATCAAGATCGATCTTGCTGGCGCGTCACCCCGTCTTTGCCAGGCCGATCGAGGATGCTATAACGCCTGTTTCCTCCGAGTCGGTCGTCGATGTGCTACTCCACTCCTCCTTCACTCGCCAATATCCAAAATGAAGACAACCGCCTGGATGAAGCTTAGCTTTGCTTTTGTCCTGATCTGCTTGTAAATTCTGATTTGACTTTGCCTTCACTTGATTTGTAATTTGCAACTTATTTTTACTTTTCCGCATAACTCCTCATTTTTCCATTTGCAATTTGTATATTGAAGTTTGCTTTCTGTTCGCCCATATATTTGTTTGTTCGCCTCTGTTATTGTAATTGAGTCCGATCAATCCCCTTGGTTAGATTAGATTCAAGCATTGGTGTATTTCAATTTGTGCCCCTTGAATCTTATCTAAGTCAATTGTTCACCGTTACTCGCTTTCTAAATCGATGTCAAAGATATCGCTTTTGAAATTAAATTTACGGAGGGTGGCCCCTGCTTGATATGAGATTTGGCGGCGTGGCGTTTATTGAAAAAAATTCCTCATATTGCCCCCACTTTTTGACAAAGGTTGAGGGAAACCGAGACCTTTGCTTAAAAATTTCTGCTGAGTAAAATGTCAGTATGAGGAAGGATGTAAAATTGGATTTATAAAATTTTGATCACCCCGCTAGATGATAAAAATTTACAAAGAAAGCCTAGACGCTCTTTATCGCCGACAAGAGGATGGCCATAACCCTATCCGATTATTACATATAGTATCTCTTAAGATTATCCGCATGCCAAGGCTCGTTGAGCTCGTAACCTTCGTGATTCTTCAAGACATAGGTTTCTTTTGATCTCCTTTGTCACCCGATAAGGTCCTTCCCGATTCATTGTAAGTTTACCCTTATCAGTTCCATGCCCGTTGCTTTCTATTGCGAAGAACGAAATCCCCACTTTGAACGAGTGGTCGCGGATACGCTTATCGTGCTCTCTCTTCGCTACTTGCTTGTAATTTAATAACCACGATAAGCCATTACTCTTTTTCTTCTACCGGATCGAGATCGATTTGTTTATTCAACACGTTATCTTTGGGGTCGTAAAGAGCGACCACGATGCTTGGCGAGGCCATCTCGACCGGACTCATTGCCTCCGATCCATAAGTTAAAGCAAAGGAGTTTCACCCGTTGGTGTTTTGATGGTGGTGCGGAGGGACCATAAGATGGCGGACACTGCCTCGTCTACCCACCCTCCTCGCTTTTGCTTTATCATCCACACTTTTCTTTAGCATCTTAATTACTTGCTTGTTGCCGGCCTCGCCTTGACCGTTACCCCGTGGATACGCTGAGATGATTGCCAATGCTTTACCTTGAATTCTCGCACAAAGGTTTGAAAATTCCGTCTGGCTCGTGGACCGTGGTTCGACACCACCGCCGCGAACGCCAAAGCGAGAAAAATTTGATCATGTAAAAAGTACCACCGCGCTTTTGCGCTTATCTTAACCATAGGTTTTGCCTCAATCCACTTTGTAAAATAATCGACGGCTACTATGATAACTTTGCATCCGCCTCTTCCTGGTGGAAAAGGTCCGATTAGATCGAGTCCCCACATGTCGAAAGGCCAAGGTGCGACCACAATGCTCGCTTCGACAGATGGTAATCGGGGATATCCGCGATGCTTCGACATTCGTGACATTCCCGACTAGCTTCTCGTAGTCTTTAAGAATACTTGGCCATAATACCCGGCGTTAAAACCTTTTGCGCCAGAGAGCGGCTTGTCGGATGTCCTCCGCACACACCTTGGTGAAGCTTCGTTTAGAATCGCCAAGCTTTCCTCTTGTCGAACACACCGTAAAGGGCTTTGTAGCCGACCTTCTATAAAGAACTCCGCTAATGATGACATACCTCGCAGCTCTTCTTCCGAGGGTGCGTGATTTGTCCGCCTCATCGGGCAAAATGCCTGCTTTCGATGTATGCTTGTATCTCATCTATCCAACATGTGACCACAGTGATGTATCTATATCCATAATTTCATTTGCTTCGATTGCGGCGTCCGCTAAATATTCGATCATGATGGAAGGATCCGCGAGCTCCTCCTCCGAGAGAGTTTTGATAAGTAGTCCGCTTCGCTTCATTGTCCTCTCTTTTGATTCGATAAATTCGCAATATTGAAAACCCGTTGCTAGCTTTCGGACAATTTTGCCGTATTTTTCGAGAATATCACAATGCGTGTCATAATCCCCGAGATTTGTTTGACGATAAGTGAGAGTCACAATAAACCTCCACATTCTCCACGTTTAACTCCTTAGCAAGTTTGAGCCCCGCTATGACTGCTTCATACTCGGCCTGATTATTCGTGGCGGCAAACTCAAACCTTAAAGCCTTTTCGATCTCCTCTCGTAGTTCCCGGCTCCATTAAGATGACTCGCCTCCACAACCATTCCGACTCGATGCTCCGCCGACGTACAATGTACCAACATTGCTCGTCCTGCTTCTCGACCTCTGCGGGTCCGATTGGCATAGGCGAGTTTGGTCGTGGCGAGTTAAAACTTGTTTCTACGATGAAGTCTGGCAAGGTTTGCCCCTTGATTGCCTTCCTAGGTTGATATTGGATATCAAATTCGGTAATTTCGATTGCCCATCTGAGGAGGCGACCTGAAAGGTCCGGCTTGTGTAAAATTTGTCGTATCGGACTGTCTGTTAAAACAATTATTGTATGGGATGTGAAGTAGCCCCTGAGTTTGCGGGCAGCAATAACAAGAGAGTAAGCTAATTTTTCAATGTTGAAATAGCGGTTCTCTACCGGATCGAGCTTTACTTACATAAAATACGGGATTTTGGAGGTTCCGGCCTCTTTTACAAGAACGGCGGCGATGTACCTCAACAAGCCGCTAGATACAAAAATAACACATCCCCTACCGCCGGGCTGACTAAGAGAGGTGGCTTGCCCAGATACTCTTTCAGGGCTTGAAAAGCTTGCGAACATTCCACGCCCCACGAAAATGTCTTGTCTCCTTTCAGAATTTTAAAGAAGGGAAGACACTTTTCAGCTGACTTTGCTATGAAGCGACCAAGTGCGATAATGCGGCCATTTAGCCTTTGAACTTCCTTGATCGTTGTGGGCTCCTTCATATCGAGGAGAGCTTGTATCTTTTCTGGGTTTGCCTCGATGCCGCGACGGCTAACCATAAAACCCAGAAACTTGCCCGCTCGAACCCCAAATGTACACTTTGCTGGATTGAGTTTCATAGAGTGCTTTTTGACATTGTTGAGAGTTTCTCGAAGATCGTCGACGTGGCCCTGTCCTGTCGACTTCACCACCATGTCATCTATATAAGCCTCCATATTCCTTCCAATCTGCGAGCTGAAAACTTGGTTGACCATCCGCTGATACGTCGAACCCGCGTTTTTCAACCCAAACGGCATCATCTCATAGTAATAAAGGCCCCCAGCAGCTCTGAAGGCGGTCATTTCCTTGTCGGATTCAGCCATCCGTACCTGATGATACCCTGAGTATGCATCCAAGAAGCTCAACACCTCAAAGCCAGAAATCGAATCCACCAATCTATCTATTCGTGGGAGTTGATAAGGATCTTTGGGACAAGCTTTGTTGAGATCGGTGAAGTCCACGCACATCCTCCACTTGCCGTTATGCTTTTGACCATTACCACATTTGCAAGCCGGTAGGATAAGCAAGCTCCTTTATGATACTTGCTTCAAGAAGCTTTCGTACTTCTATCTTTACAAATTTGCCTCTTTCTCGCATGGCCCAATCAAGCGTGCTCATTTGTTGTATCGGCTTGATGATCGAATCACGCTCGATGATGGAGGCGACCTCGATCTGGACCCTCGCATATCTCGTGACAATCCATGCAAAGGCACTCAAGTTTTCTTTTAGCGCTTTTACCACTTTCTTCTCTTCGGCAGAGCTTAATCTAGCCCCAAATTTAATCTTTTGCTCGTGGTACTCTCGTTGATGACTATCTCTACTAGTTCATCTTCAAGCAATGAAATCGGGCTCATCCTCGACTTGTAGCGTTTCACATTCCAACCCGCTTGGCACTTGCTTGCCCACACTCCCGATCATGTCGACCATTCTCTCAACCTCCGCCACCTCGATCCGTGGTCTCTTAGCCTCGATCCTCATTTCCGTATATAATTGAGAGGATCTGCCGAACTTCGGCTCGATAGACGTTCCAATCTGATCGCCAACATAAAACTTTGCCCGCTGATGAGGGATGGAAGCTACCATCTGAAATTGACGTAGAGCCGGTGTCCCTAAGATCATATTGTAGTTGGACTGTAGGTCGACCACCAAGAAAGCGACCTTTTCCGTTTTAAAAGGCGCATAATCGCCCATTTGTACGTCTAAATCGATGGCCCCCTTGACACTTACTTTGTGATTTGTAAACCCCTCGAGGGTGCCATTATGCGGCCTCAAACTGGAATCGCCGAATCCCAACTCTCTGAAGCAACTGTAGTATAGAATGTCACGGCAAGCTCCCGTGTCGATCATCACCCGTTTTACGCAGGCCTGGTTGATAACCGCTGATACACACAAGCACATGTCCTTAGCGCTAGTCGAAGTCACTAACTCACTTCGAGTAAAAACCAATGGGCTCTCGTTTCCTCGCAAAACAGTCGGTTTTTCCGCATGTTTGTTAATTGAGTCAATGCGACTCTTAATCGATTGTTCTTTGCGGAGTCTCGGTTATCATCCTTATACTCCGATCAAATCGGCGGGTCTGCATTGATTCCGCCTATCCGACCCCCAGCGCTTTTGTTTGTATCTCGCCGTGGCGTTGTCCGCGAGCAAGTAATTTTTCCACCGCTCGCTTAAACTGTATGCATTCCTCGGTCGTGTGACCCTTATCCTGGTGGTATCCACAGAATTTGCTAGCGTCGCGACGTGAGTCCGTGACCATGGGATAAGGCTCGGGTACTTCATCTCGAACCTCATTTAGCATTTGTGTGTAGGAGATGTTGATAGGGTAAAACGCTCCTCTTTGAACTTACCGGGCTTCTTGATGTCCCGTTCATTACCTCTGCGGGTGTCTTTCGCGTGATCGCGCTCACCTCTGCTTATTTTTACCCGAGGAAGACGCCTCATTACCCGGCGTCGCGACGTGCTTTCCTTGTTGAGCTCAACATCTCTTGCAAGTTCGTTGGTGGGGTTAGCGCGAAGAATGATTTCAGGTACCCCGGACCCAACCCTGTTTCGAAGCTGCTCATCACGACGTTATCTGCCAGGCCTCTCGTTAGCTCATAAACTTTATAGAATCGCTTCGTAGTAGCTACGAAGTTCCTCTCGCGCATGCTCGACGGACCTCATACTGAGATCAATGTGTGTTTTCTTTGGTCCCCACCGATCGAACTCCGCTATGAACTTGTTAATGAGGTCGTCCCATGATGTAATCGAGGCCGGAGGTAGACCTCGAATCCATGATGCGGCTCTATCCTGCATAGACCCCACAAAAGCAATGCACCATGCGTCCTCGCTAGGCGTACATAAACTGATCCTGCTTTGAAAGGCGGATAGCCACCCAATGGATCTGTTATCCCATGATAATTGGTAAAGTTGGGATAATCGTTCCCCTCGCGCGCTTCTTTCAAGATATCGATGAAGAAGCACACTTGTTCCCAGGTGGAACAGTCTTTGTTCCTTTGGCCCCACGCTGTAATTCCTCTATCTGCTTTTTCATTACCCCCAACTCTTTCTTATCCTCAGGAATGGGTAGGTTCGCCGCATAACCCCCTTTTATCTCGAAATCCCCGCCTCTTCATGCGAGTGTAAATCGACCGATTATTTCTTTGTGTTCCGGAGTTGCACATGATCGCCGACCGTGGGCCCCAGTCGAACAAAAGCTGATCTCTTCCGCGACGTCGCATGACTGCTCCCCTGTGCTTCTGTTTGCTGAGCTTGAGTTTTTTGGGGAGCCGCTGTTAGTTGATTTTCGAATTGTGTGGGTTGGGGAGATTTGAATTTTCGGATAGGCTGAGGTGGAAGCCCTTCAGCGATTAGAAGCTCATTTCCCAACCGCATCTCCTCCACATACTCCATATGTGCCTGCAGGGCTAATCTATTCGAATTTGGCGGTACGGATGCCTTATCTCACATCAGTAACATTCAAACGATAAGTTCCCGCCAAATTCTCCATACGCAACTGGCGGGCACGAGTTTTTTCCTGTATGAAATCCCTCATGTCCGGCGTGATATCCCTCCCAGCACCACCCCCAGAAGATATCACCTTTCGGTTTTCTCCTCCCTTCTTCATGGGGGTTCTGTGAATTTGTTTAGCTGGGGTGGTAGGGTTTATAGCTTTTCCTCCAACCATTTTTAGAAGAGTTTTAGGGGTACGTGCGAGATGGGGATATTTGGCTAGTAGTTTTGACGATTTTCTGAGCTGGTATATCTGGGAGTAAGGCGATCGTTTAAGGGCTCTTGTTCTTTCGAATTTTGATGATTAAGAGCTGAGCTAGAGATTTAACCAACCTTTACGTTTATAGATGGACTCGAAAAGCGAGTTTGCATGTGATGATCTTGATGAAGGAGTTCCTTCCGGTGTGTGACGATCCAATGCTTATCCAACCTTGTCGCCGCCGTGAGATCACTTCTTGCGGTGGAGCAAATGATCTTGATGAGAATGATATTGATGTCGTTCCCGGTAACGGAGCCAACCGATGTTGCGTGGAATATCGCTTTGCGGTAATGTCAATCTTGAGGATATAAAGTCATTATGGTGATTCCTCCGGAGAGGTAAGGCGGTTATTTAGAACAAGGTGGCGGAATAAGCATAAAGTAGATAACAAGAGATTGGGCGGTGGTTAGCGGCAAAATGGTCTTTGAGTTTGGATGTGTGTATATCTTCTCCGTTCTTCTTTGTTACATATGATCCTCTATTTATAGACAAGCAAGTCGGCTCTCTGTTCACGATTAGATAAATAATGATATAATAAGAAATAACTTATACAAGTGCCATAAGTATCTTAAACAAATATCTCAGTATGCACCGAATCATGTAAATAGTCATGCCAGGCGCCCGCGTGCGCTGTCTCCGTGGCGACGATACGCGCGGTGATGGTAAGCAGCGGTACGATCTTGCCTTGACGGTAAGGAGAGAAACCATATGATGGAGATACGTCCGGTTTAGAAGTGGCGGACAGAAAAGCGGCTAGGATCTAGCGACCAGCTTGCTACAAGTGGGTGCGGCTACATCGGCGAGGCCCATAATATTTGTATTGGGCCGGGTGAGAGGCCCAATCCGTGGGAACAGTGTCCTGTTGCGGGTTAGGTATATCAGATAAAAACTAACATGTGGTATCAAATCTCATGTTGGTCAAAATACTAAATATTTATGTAAAATCAAACATGTGGTGTTAAATCGTATATTGATCAAAATACTAAATATGTAAATGAATATAAATCCATTAAGAGAGTGATTTGTTTCAGATTAAAGACTAGATCTTTAATGTCATTGTTACAAGATGTGACTTTTTTTTGAGGTAAAAGTAGCTTTATCTTTCGAATGGATCTTATTTTATCGTTCCTTGCGAGTTGGAGAATATTGGATTGGAAAATTTCCCTTAGATTGTATCCCGGAATAATTAGATTAGGTGTCTTCTTTTGCTATGTAAATTTTGATTGTAAATTTCTCCTAACCATTTTAAATGTTTTATAGGCATTCTTCTAGCAGATTAAGGCTCCGTTTATTAAATCTGAAATCTGAAATCTGAAAATAATAAGCAGCTGAATCTGAAGATAATTAGATTGTTTGAAATCTGAAAATATTTGATTTACAATTTTGCCTTTACAATATTTTTATATATTAAAAAGACACACAATGCGTATGAAACACACATATATTCTTACACAAAATTACAATAACTTTGTACGTACATATATTTATATAATAGTAATAAATATACTTAAAATAGTATTTCACAACAACTAAAAGAAAAAAAATGAAACAAAAATATTTACGAGTTACCAGAAGACTAAAGTCAAACACATTTGAATTAAATAATTACATTATCAATTAAAATGCATTAATAAATTATATAAATAAAGCGAAATCAAATGATTTGCAAATGTAACAGCAAAAATAATCATATTATTTATATACCAAAAAAAAAATTGTCTGTTGGATTAAATTATTTGTTGTGTTTTTTTTCCCTTCATATTTGACGGGGGGATAAATAATCAGCACTCTCTCCATGAATTTAGGAGGAGCAACCGGATGTTTTTAGCGTTAAGTAGCATAGACACCGCTGAAAATTTATAGAATACAATTAAGAGGCACTTAAATAATTCAATGATGTTATAAATTATTATCAAACACTTCTAAATGTAACTACCTCTTAAAATTTTAAGAATAATTATTTATTTGGGTTAACAAACAGATCCTAAGTTGAGATCGTATCCCTTAAAGGCTCGCATTGCAACTTTAATTGTCGGATCATCTCAGTTGATTTCATGCATCGTCCAATAGTGACATGAAATTGGTCAATAACGATAGGAAGTATCATTCATCATAAGATCAAACCCTTCTTTTAACAATTATATTTCTTCCCGCGTGAAGCAGAGAGACTGGTCGTGGAACCAAGAAGTTGCAAAAAAAAAATTCCAATGTTCGTTTTTTTAGTAGAGAAAATGTTTATTTGTAGTGCATGATTTTTTTACAAGTAATGAGTCCCACGCTTATAAAGTTTTTTTAAAGTTTGAACCACAAACTTAAAGGTCTCCCACAGCCTTGCTCATAGAACTTCGTGGATAATGTAAATTGAGAGTTAAGCCTCAGCGGTCTGGTTTGTAAGAGGTTGATTGCGTTCGTTTTTTTTTTTCTTAGAAAAGTTGATTAATGGGATCGAACTCCACACTCCAATTCAAAGACAAAACTTATCATTATATCAAATATGTTATTTTATTATTGAGCAATGCCTTCAGAGACACTATAAAGATTTTTAAAAGATTTATATATAATGAAAATAATATTTATAGATAAAATGTTTATGAACCTTTAAACACATGATGCATGGTAATTCTTCTTCATAATAATATTCTCACTCTACACCATATATGGGAACATATATATTTTTATGGGGGTTTATAATTGAGGTTGTAATTTGTAGTAATACCACTAAATGAGCAAATTATAAAAACACACGTTAATCCCTGGATAGGCCTAGTGGTGAGCGGGTGAGGTGGTGTAGTGTCTTGCTATATCTAAAGCCGGAGGCTGGGGGTTCGAGTCATGTAAAGGGCCGGCCCCTTTCGGTAAGAGATATCTAATGCAAAGCTTCATCCCTGAGCTGCTAGGTCCCATGATTAACCTCTCATCGCATTCCTATGGGATCGGGGGCGAGGGGACCCTCACGGTTAGGGTTTAATCATTTTTTTTTTATAAAAACACACGTTAAACCTTTTTAAAAAAACACGTTTACAACATAGGGATCAGGGTGCGATCATCCAACATAGGGATTACCACTAAAAAAACATAGGGATTAATTATGCGGGGAGTACTTTAAAAGGAAAAAAAAAAGAAATTAATACAGTGAAAATATAAATTGGGTCATAAGGACAAATTCATTGTTTATAACCTCAAATTCATTGTTTGCTGCAGTGGAAGCTGTTAACGAGCCGAGCCGAGCCGAGTATTGACTGTTCGAACTCGAGCTCGTTAAGATCATGAGCTCGTTCGAGCTCGTTCGTTTGTTAAACGAACAAAAATTCTCGCTCGAGCTCGGCTCGTTTAAAACATGAACTGCTCGAGCTCGCTCGAGCTCGGCTCGTTAGACATATTTTTGTCTTTTGGCTCGACTTTGGCTCGAATTCGGCTCGAGTTCGGTTCGTTAGACATATATTATAAGCATATAAGCATGTTCGCGAACATTATATAAGTATGTTCGCGAACAATAAGCATGTTCGCGAACATAATAAGCATGTTCGTGAACATAATCGAACGTTCGCGAACCAAGCTCGAGCTCGGCTCGTTAAGCAAACGAGCCTACAATCATGTTCGAGCTCGGCTCGTTAAGCTAAACGAACAAACGATCACGAACACTAACGAGCCGAACACGAGCTTGTTCACGAGCTGCCTGCTTCGCTTAATTTCTAAGTGAAGCCGACGCTCAAATCCAATGCTTAACTATTCCATTGTTTATGTGCTTTTTACAAAAATGACCTAAAAAATAACGTTGAAAAAATATCAAATGAGATGTCTAAATAAAGATGACGAAAAAAAGAAAAATGAGATGAAAGAATTATCATCTTTCGACAATCGATCAAAAAAGATATATTCGTTTTAATAGTTGAAAGACGATAAATTTAAATCACAATTGACATTTACTTTTTATCCCAAAAAAAATTACAATGTCTTTTTTACAAATTTTAATGTTCAAACTTTTTTTAACAATGAACCCATAAATTGTTATTTTGAGAGAGTTGAAAGATGAAAAGTGTATAAGATAATAATCGTTTATATTCTAATAATGATGGGAAATACTTATGTGGAGAGGAAATTTTGAGATGAAGTGACAGGTGATACGATTAGAACTACACAGTTTAATGCAGAGTGAAACTTTATGATTCGTATCAAACCACACGATATCTCCACACGTGTGGAGACACCACACAAATATTTCCCATAAATGATAGTCTATTTGATATGTATTGATTGATTTGTATGTATAGTGTTTACGTTACATATAAATCCTTGAATAAAGAGATCTATCAAATGTGATGTGATGTGTTGTGATGGAAAATCATAGCCTGCACTTTATAATACAATTCTTTTAAACGTCACATCTAATAAAATGCTGCATTGTTGTAGGTGGAGTCCATATTCATAATAGGAAAATTTATATTTAAATGTATAAATAAATATAATCATCTATATCTTTTGATTTAGATGTTTAAAAGTGATAAAAAAAAGGATTACCAGAGTGAATTTCGAGCAACATTTGATTTCAAACAAAAAGTTGTCAGTGTTTTTTTAAAATTACCGCAGAATATAGTCAATGTTGCTAGAAAAAAAACAAAACAAAACAAACAGTGAAAAAATTGTGAGAATTGAAGCTTTAGATGAAGAGATATAAATATATAAAAATAATGAATTAAATAGAAAGTGTATTGAATTTTTTTTCCTCAATCGAGAAGCGTGTTTTTTTATTTAAATAAATTTGTAATTTGTCATTTATACAAAAAAAAAAAAACACATGTCATATTGTCAAATTTATATTTTTTTCCTTCTTCCTATAGCCCCTTAAATGTCTTATACTCCCTTCGTTCCGGAGTATGTAGATATTTAACTTTTGTGGAATGAATAATTCACAAATGAATTTCTCTCACACTAGAATACTTCAAAGACAAAGTCTTAAATGACTCCACCAGCGTACTCACCATACTAAAATTTCCTCTTAAATGAGACCATCTATTTATAAAAATAGAAATATATATATTATATCACACCATCTAGGTAACAAAGTCTTCAAATGGTTGTGTTGTGGTTGAGTGTTGTTGTTAGTAACGTGTATCGTGTGTTGAGTAATTTACGAAACAGATCCGTAATTCACGGATGTAATTGCGGAAAATAAATGCTGAAAATAAATAACACGAAAATAATATTCGTTATTATTAAGTAGATCTAATAAAAGAATTATTACAATACAGATCTGACTCAAAACGATATGGAAATAAAGTATAATGCATAAATAAAGGACTAGAGATCAAACCGATGCGAGTATGTAACTCTTTCCTTAAGACATATTGCTCTGATATGGTGTCCACGGTAGTAGCAACTGCCTCCCAAGATACAACGGCTTAGGTCTCGGATTGTGAGGCATTCAACAATCCAAGCTCCGACGAAATTACAAAGCGCTCCGACTTCTCTTCCACTCAAGATCTAGAACTATATGCTTGATACTTTGTAGTGGAAGACACAAGAGTAAAACTGAATTCATAAACCTTCATCCATGAGGTTCTTTATATAGTGGAGAAGAAATGTCATGCTCGAATATCATTGGCCGAAACACATCATCAGAGTCAGCCAACTTTTCCCCCTGGAAAAGTCATTCTGGCCGACTCTTGCTTAACTCATTGGTTAAGATACTTAGCTGATTCAATCATCTCTTCTGATTGGTCGGATGACGTGTCTTCTAAATTCTGATTGGTCGGATGATTTAATCGCTTCGACTTTTCCCTCAAGAAAAGCTAATTTCGGCCGAATTAATTAATTAATTTCGGACCAACTTAATCACCCTCGTTTCCACACTATTCTGGAACCTTCCAACCGCCTCAAAATTATACAATTAATTGAAAATTAATTTCCGGTTAATTTCAAAAGAAATTTTGTCTAGCCTAAAAAAAAAGAAATTTTGTCCAAAAAATTAATAGTAAAATCCGAGCCGAGCCGAGCTCGAGCCGAACGGTGATGACGTGGTCAAGTTAAACTATTAACTCGATGCCTACTAACACACTAGCAAGAGAACTAGGTTCAATTGTAGTATAGCCAGGTAGAGTCGAGGTCGATCCCACAGAGACTCGGCACAAACAAAACACAACTTTATCCTATTAGAACTAAATTGAAAGGGCGGTCTACGACCAACTAAATGCAATAAATAAAATAGTGACAACCACAAGACACAAAAGACCACAAAGACAAACTAAAGACTACTAAAACACGGATGATACGGTTGATATTATCTAAACAAATAGTATTGATTACGCTAGTAGATTATAACTCCCATGTGAATTAGGGCGATAACGAGACAAAACAAACGTTAAAGATTAATTATTATGACTACGAGTCACTTCCTAAGGTAGATTTAGCTCCCTTAGGCCCTCTAAATCATCATGCCTCCATTACGTGACTTCGCTTTTTAATGCCTCCATCTCATATAACTTCTGACACAATTACGAAACTAGGGATGCCGGTATAAACCGTAACCTCATCTAAGCAACATTCCTAGGTAAGGCGTCTTCTTAGATGCCGATTCAATCTATATCCTAAGTAACAATCACTTTTTGGGTTTCATGTTAAATTATGATGACGAATAACTAAGTTGATCGGGTTTAATTACTCGCTTTAATTCCAAATCGAGAGAATCGACGTAGTCGGCCGATCATAATATTGTCCTACACATTATTGCCAGGCTCGGTCGATCGAACGACGGCACTCGGGCGACCGAGTGACATGTCTCAGTCGACCGAACACGCTTCCTGTCGGAACAATTCATGATTACTTCTTAACGTTTCTAACCTAAACACATGGGTTCGTAAATTAATCTACATCACGCAATCAATACAAATAAAATTACTCCATAATAAAATACATCAGATCTACGAATAAAGATTGCATAATTGAATAGTCATACCCTCGAAGACGAGAGTGACTCCCACTCTTTAATGCGCTCCCTAATTGGAGAATCCGACGAATCCACAATGTACGAACATAAAGAAAATAAAACTAAAACTCAAAGTCTAAAATTGTGTGAATTGTTTTGTGTTGTAGTGGTGTGTCTTTCTCAGCATCGTGGCTGCTGTTTATATAGGAGTTGTAGCCGACATAGGGAGAATCCAGAAGATTGACATGCATTTATCACATTAGGCTCGGGTGACCGAACCTACACGCTGATCGACCGAATGGCATGGCTCGGTCGACCGAGCCTCCCTCTTTACGCGTTTTCACACTCGGTTCGTCTGACTTGTTCCCCACTCCATGCTTTTGAACTGATCTGATTTATTTTTTTCTTTAATGCTCCGATTTTCTTCTCTTTTATCTTGAGATCTCCCGATTGCGTGATAATTATCTTCCCGATTTATCATGATCTCGCAAAATCGCACTTATCACACAAATAATTGCTCTTTTATAATAAAAATAACTAAATACCAATTATCATATTAATAATCACTTATCATTAAATAATAAATATAAACACGTGATTAAATATGAAATATATATAATTAACTCCGATTTAAGGTTATAATTGATGACATAAATGGGTATATTTTAATCGTCATCAAAATGCCCCCACTTAAACTTTGCTTCGTCCCGAACAAAGCATCAATAAGTCATTCCCAAGACAACATTTTCCGTGGTCAACTCATACTTACACAAGAAACCCGAGTCAACTCATACCACTCATGCTCATAAGATATGCATTATTCACTACTCACTATGAATCGACGTGATCGTGTGCATGTGCATTGGTTTTATATAAATGTAGCAAGATTAGAGTTTATGCAGGACTTCATATCTAAATTCACCAACATCGAAGATTCATACTTCTTATGCCTCATGATGGGTAAAGCACTAGAACAATAAGCAAGAGCGTATCTATAGGGTTTTGGACTTGGAGACCGAGTACTACTCAAAGCCTCTTAAAGAGTTGAATATTCTTTTCATATCTTCATATTTTTCAGATACTATCAATCTCAAGAAGGAAAACTTTTTAGGCATCCTCTATCTTAGATCAAATATTAGCATCGAATATTACCACAAGCGAGGCTACTTTGGTAACTTACTACAAGCCCAAAGTTTTAATACATTGTCAAAACACAGTGCGTCCCAAGCTTATTACTCCGCTTTTGTTGGCTAGAAGATCGAATACATCGATCGACAAATGTCGACACTAGTCCTCATAACCAATTATCTACTCAATGTACACATACTTCTTTCAATTATTATAACTCATACGGTACTCAGCGATTCACATGTTGAGTAAGTGAACAATACCTAACTACTTGCAATTGTTGGCATGAATATCCTTAAGTTCACTTACAATTTATCGCAAAAGTATAACATGACCACGTACTCACGCAACTTGGTTCATTTCCTATTAAGTCTAAGTATAAGAACTTCACAAGTTTAAGGGTACGAATTAAACAACTTGGCATTTATCCATAAAAAATTTTAAATTTGACTCAATATTGTCTCAGTATTCCGTTCCCCTTGATTTTTTCAACATATAGCACAATATATAGCTAAGTCCCCTGCCCCCCACTTAAACATGGCATTGTCCTCAATGACAAAAATAAATGAGAGTTCAAGATGAGAGACTTAGCTCTGGAAACGGCTCCCAAGTAAAGGAACAATATCGGAGTAATCATCGGCACAGCGTGGAGAGACAGACACATCCTGTATAAACAGACAAGCTCCACGAAATCGTCAAATACCATGTCTATGGAAGTTATAAAATAATGTGGCAGTCATTAGATATAGATATCTAAAAACAATTTAAGCCACTTTACTTTATACTGCCCTGGACAAGACCAAAGGGGATTTAAACCTAAATAAAAAAAAACTCACATGACGGCTATCAAGGAAAAAACCTCGTTTATTCCGAACTTAGACTCGGAACATGGCGAGATGAAAAAAACCGTGATAGGCGCATGCTACTTTATTAAAAAGAGAAACGAAAAAGATAGTGATAAGTAGTAGTTCTAAGTTTATAGTCGCTAGCTCGACTCAGCTCAAGATGGTTTATTCATAGACAGGGTCATCGAGGTACAAAACCTCCTCCTCAGCAGCAGGCGGAAGCCCGTGATAATGCTTAATACGATGTCCATTGACCACAAATCGGGACTCGTCTTTGAAGTTGAATAGCTCCACCGCTCCAGAAGGAAAGACTTGTTGTACTTGAAAAGGGCCACACCATCTTGACTTCAACTTACCCGGGAAGAGTCTTAAGCGCGAATTGTATAAGAGAACCAGATCACCCTCTTGAAAGGTCCTATCCAGAATCTTCTTGTCATGGAACTTCTTCGTGCGCTCCTTGAAAATCTTGGCATTCTCGTATGCCTCTAAACGAAACTCCTCCAGGCGAGTTAATTCTAACATCCTCTTCTCACGGCCAACGCCTCATCAAAATTTAGCATCCTTGTTGCCCACATGGCCCGGTGCTCCGAGTTCTGGTAGATGACATGCCTTTCCAAAAACAATCCTATATGGTGACATTCCAATCGAGGTTTTATATGCAGTCCTATAAGCCCATAAAGCGTCGTCTAAACGTAACGACCAATCCTTTCTGGGTCGTATTGACGTTTTCTCCAGGATACGCTTTATCTCTCGATTGGTGACTTCTACCGCCCACTAGTCTCAGGGGTGATACGGCGATGCTAGTTTATGTCGAACCCCATACTTAATCATCAGCCGTTCAAAAGGTTTATTACAAAAATGACTACCATTGTCGCTTATAATTGCCCTTGGCGTCCCAAACCTTGTAAAATGTTCTTCTTCAAGAATCTAACCACAACCCTAGCATCGTTAGTAGGGGAAGCAATGGCCTCAACCCATTTGGATACATAATCTACAGCAACTAAGATATATCGGTTAGATAATGATGAAGTGAAGGGTCCAACAAAATCTATTCCCCAAACGTCAAAAAGCTCCACTTCTAAGATGCTCTTGAGTGGCATCTCATTCCTCCTTGAAATATTACCTGTCATTTGACAAGAATGACATGCCTTTGCATATTGGTGTGCATCCTTAAACAATGTCGGCCAATAAAAACCGCATTGGAGGACCTTAGCCGCGGTTTTTTCTCCCCGTAGTGTCCTCCAACTTCATAGGAATGACAATGCTTCAGGATATCATTATATTCTTCTTCGGGCACACATCTTCGAAAAACATTATCAGATCCTAGCTTAAACAAGTACGGTTCATCCCAATAGTAGTGTCTAAGATCTTTAAAGAATTTTTTCCTTTCTTGGACAGTGAGATTCGGTGGTAGGTACTTTGCGGATAGATAATTGACAAACAAACTAAACCATGGTTGCTTCTTCTCCTTCACAACCTCTATTCGCGAAGAAACTGCAGCACAATCATCATGTCCCCTGATGGTGGTGATGGAGAAAAGTTGTTCATCAAAAAAAGATTCTCCTATTTCAGGTAATGCCTCACCATCCTCTAATTGTAAGCGCGATAGATGATCGGCCACCACGTTCTCACTTCCTTTCTTATCTCGGATTTCTACGTCAAATTCTTGCGGCGAGAGAATCCATCTCAACGATCTCGGCTTTGAATCTTGCTTTGCTAGGAGATACTTAAGAGCCGCATGGTCATCCATTGCACGGTGACTTTAGATCCCACTAAGTAAGATCTAAACTTGTCAAAGGCAAAGATAACGGCCGAAAGTTCCTTCTCCGTTGTGGCGTAATTTCTTTGGGCGACATTCAAAGTCCGGCTTGCATAATAAATGGGCCTAAAATCTTATCTTTTCTTTGACCCAAAGCGGCGCCAACAAAGAGATCACTTGCATCACACATCGAGTTCAAACGGAAGATCCTAATCCGTGCGACGGCCACGGGTGCGATGATCGATCTACTTTTTATTTCGTTGAAAGCTTTTATGCACTCATTAGAAAACACGAATGGTACATCCTTGGCCAATAATTCGGTAAGAGGTCACAGAGATTAGGAAAAATCCTTGATAAACCTACGATAAAATCCGGCGTGGCCTAAAAAACCTCGCAAAGTTTTAAGATTAGTAGGTGGAGGTAATTTCTCGATCACCTCGACTTTGGCTCTATCCACCTCTATACCGTTCTTTGATATGCGGTGGCCTAGTACTATACCCTCCGTAACCATCAAATGACATTTCTCCCAGTTAAGCACAAGATTCGTCTCTTCACATCTCTTCAACACTCGTCTGCTAGATGTGTGAGACATGAATCGAAATCGTCTCCAAATACGGAGAAATCATCCATAAAGATTTCCAAAAGTCTTCCACCATATCCGCAAATAATGACATCATACACCGTTGAAATGTCGCGGGCGTTACACAATCAAACGGCATTCGATTATAAGCGAATGTCCCATATGAGCATGTAAATGTTGTTTTCTCACGATCTTCGGCGAGATGTGGATTTGATAGTATCCCGAATACCCGTCAAAGAAAACAATAGAAAGCATGCCCTTTCGCTCTCGAGCATTTGATCGATGAAGGGAAGAGGAAAATGGTCCTTACGAGTGGCATCGTTTAGTTTCCTAAAGTCTATGCATACTCGATGACCGTGATTAGCCTCACAGAATTAACTCATTCAACTCATTGGCTTGCACCGTCAATCCTCCTTCTTTGGAACTACGTGGATAGGGCTTACCCATTCGCTATCAGCAATTGGAAATATAATTCCCATTTCTAGCATTTTTATAACCTCATCCCTAACCACTTCCTTTAATTGTGGGGTTAAACGCCTCTGAGGTTGTGCAACCGCTTTCTTTTCAGGGTCCACGGAGATTTTGTGCATACATACGCTAGGACTAATGCCCTTAACGTCAGCTATGGTCCATCCAAATGCTCCGCGGTACTCTCTCAAAACTCTCATAAGTTTCTCTTCTTGTAAGTCCGTCAAGGAAGAAGATATGATCAGTGGCAAGGTCTCATCTTGAAGAAATA
The DNA here is from genome assembly GCA_026214975.1 of Gentiana macrophylla. Classification (NCBI taxonomy): domain Eukaryota; kingdom Viridiplantae; phylum Streptophyta; class Magnoliopsida; order Gentianales; family Gentianaceae; genus Gentiana; species Gentiana macrophylla. Next base: position 36,497,335 of record CM047806.1, on the reverse strand, counting down.
CGTACTTCAAATTTGCAGGAAGAGGTTTTAAAGTCAAATTTGTGGGAGGTTCTTCCAAAGAGGTCTTCAACTTTTGACCAGTGAGTTTGAGTTCGAAGTACTTATGCCACGTTGGTCTATGATAGAATCTTTCAATCTCCGCACAGACTTACTTCCTCTACAGGCCTTGAGGTCCCTCTACTACATCCTGGCCATATCATCTTCTCCTCCTCACTACTCACGTACTTGACTTCATCTTCTTCTTCTAAGACAGTATCCAAGAAATCCTTTATACTTTCATGTTGTTGAAATTCTTGAACAATCCTATCAATGGAATCCATCATGAAACATGCATCCTCTCCATCATCAGGTTGCTTCATAGTGTCGAAGACATTGAATGCAACTCTCTTTCATTCACTCTTAATACCAACTCGCTTTGTAAACATCAATTAGCGTTCTACTAGTGGCCATGAAAGGTCTCCCTAATATCAATGGCACTTCGTGGTTAGCTTCCATATCTAATACCACAAAGTCGATGGAATACAAACTTTTCAACTCTTACTAGCACATCCTCAACCACTCCACACGGTTCCTTAACGAACGATCATTCAATTGCAATGTGATTGAGGTCTTCTTAAGATCTTTCATGCCTAGTTTCCGAAAAATAGATAGTGGCATCAGGTTCACACTTGCTCCTAGATCACACAAAGCTTTGTTTAGACATACGTTACCTATGGTGCAGGGAATGAGAAAACTTCCCGGATCTTTGCATTTTGGGGGTAACTTATGTTGAAGAATGGCTGAGCACTCCTCATTAAGGCATATGGTCTCTAAATCTAGAAGTTTCCTTTTAGTGGAGACGGCGTCTTTTAAAAACTTGGTGTACTCAGGCATTTCAGCTAATGCTTCAACTAGGGGTATATTGATTTGTAACTTACTAAACATGTCCACGAACTTCTTATACCTCTTATTATCAAACTTAGGCTTCGGCTTTGGTGGAGGATAAGGTAGAGTTGAAGGGTCGACATCAGTGAAAATTGGGTACTTGTTATCGTAAAGTTCAACTCTAGGGCCGTGAGTTCTTTATATGTTCTTTGCTTAGGCAAAGATTCGAAGTATTAGTCTCATTGCTTGGCTCACCATCCTTATTCTTTGTGACTTTCTCTTGCGGGGATGGTGGAGTTACTTCTTTCCACTTCTTGTCATGATCGCATTCAAATCCTTAGGGTTCTTCTCAGTGTTGCTTGGCAACCCTCCAGGAGGTCTAGTTGAGACTTGCTCAGCTAGTTGTCCTACCTGGTGCGTGAGATTTTGGACTAGAGCTTCCTGGTTGGTTACCTTGGCATCTGTCTTCTGACAATATTGGCTAAAGTTAGTGGCTAACTCAGCCATAGATTTTGAAAGTTGTCCCATATTATCAGTGACGACATTACTCAGTTTTTCTATCGCAGCTTCCCAACCAAAAGTTTTAGTCTGCTGTGGTACATAAGGGGTAGGTGGTTTAGGCCTTTCTCCTGCATTAATGTCACTATATCGGAATCCAGGATGGTTATGATTAGGTCTGTATCCTCCTCCGACATAATTGGCTTCTTCAAGATTACAAGATTCTCACCTTGAGGTGCTACCTCGATTCGACCCTTTCTCTACTCTTGTCATCCTCTCTTGCATCCCATCTACCTTATCATTGATAATGAAAAGTTGTTCTAAGATTTTGGCGGATGCACTATCATCGAATATATCGCCCATCTTCACGTGAGCTATGTCATTGCCTCCCATTGGCTATTCATCGCTATTTGCTCCATCTTCCTTGTGCCTCCTCGGAGATAGAAGAACAAACGCTCCATTCTTTGAGGCGTCTACTCTAATTTTCTCGCCTCTCTCAACCCATGGTAAAAAGTTTGCATTAAAAGCCAGAGAGATATGTCATGATGAGGACACTTCCTCATAGCTTCCTTGAAACGTTCCCAAGCTTGATCAAAACTCTCCCCAGGTTGTTGCTTAAATCCTAGGATGTCTTGGCGTAACTTAAAAGTTTTTCCTAAGGGAAAATACTTATTCATGAACTTTTGCAACAGTTGTTCCCAAGTAGTAATAGATCCACCTCTAAAGAGAGAAGCCATTGCTTAGCTTTATCTTTTAAAGTGAAAGGAAAAGCTTAAGGCGAATGTTACCCTCCGGGATTAATTCGTTTCACAATACTAACGATTTCCAGAAATTCGTCACGTGAACACCAGGATCCTCGTTTTGGACTCCATGAAAAGTAGAATAATTGGTCACCATTTGAATTACATTAGGCCTAGGGTGATAAACTTCCAGCGATTCTTGCGGTGCTACGATAATGGGAATGAATTGTTCAATAGTGGGCGTTGCATAACTTTGCAAAGTGCGCCTCGCTCCTTGAACTAGGGCTTGGTTCTCATTATTAGCATTTGCATTCACATTATTGACATTATTGATAACAGGATTAATAACAGGATTAGGTACCTGGTTTGGATTGACCGGATTGCCTTCCATTTCTGTTTCAGATTCAGAATGCTCAGAATGATCGGTTGTATGTCCTTCTTCCACTCCTTGCTCGCTTTCCTCAAGATTTGGATCCTCTTCTCCTTGCTTAGCCAGTTCCCTAGCTAACTTCCTATTCCTCCTCGCAAATTTCTCTATCTCAGGATTATATGGTTCAAGCGGTTCCTTCGATTTCCGAGTAGCGTACTATAAAATAATAAACAACAATAAAACAATTAATCACTAGTAAAGGCTAGGCCTTTAACTAACTAACTAAAACAGACTCGAAATAAGTTTGAGAAAAGAAAAGTAAATAAAATGAAGCAAAATATTGTAAAACCATCACGTAATGCGAAAAATGTAAAAGAAAATGAGTTCTCGGTCGACCGAGAAGTCGTTTGTTCGATCGACCGAATGCCTTTTTTTTTTTTTTTTTTATTTTTTTTTTTTTATTATTATTATTATTATTTATGACACTGTTTAATATCTGATTTCTTATTCACGTAATATTTACGAATCCAGTTCTAACAAAATAAGCTATATCTTAATTTAATGACTCGAGTCCCCGGCAACGGCGCCAAAAACTTGATGACGTGGTCAAGTTAAACTATTAACTCGATGCCTACTAACACACTAGCAAGAGAACTAGGTTCAATTGTAGTATAGCCAGGTAGAGTCGAGGTCGATCCCACAGAGACTCGGCACAAACAAAACACAACTTTATCCTATTAGAACTAAATTGAAAGGGCGGTCTACGACCAACTAAATGCAATAAATAAAATAGTGACAACCACAAGACACAAAAGACCACAAAGACAAACTAAAGACTACTAAAACACGGATGATACGGTTGATATTATCTAAACAAATAGTATTGATTACGCTAGTAGATTATAACTCCCCCATGTGAATTAGGACGATAACGAGACAAAACAAACGTTAAAGATTAATTATTATGACTACGGAGTCATCCCCAAGGTAGATTTAGCTCCCTTAGGCCCTCTAAATCATCATGCCTCCATTACGTGACTTGCTTTTTAATGCCTCCATCTCATATAACAACCGACACAATTACGAAACTAGGGATGCCGGTATAAACCGTAACCTCATCTAAGCAACATTCCTAGGGTAAGGCGTCTTTTTTAGATGCCGATTCAATCTATATCCTAAGTAACAATCACTTTTGGGTTTCATGTTAAATTATGATGACGAATAACTAAGTTGATCAGTTTAATTACTCGTTTTAATTCCAAATCGGAGAATCGACGTGAGTCGAAGATCGATCATAATATTGTCCTACACATTGCCAGGCTCGGTCGATCGAACGACGGCACTCGGGCGACCGAGTGACATGTCTAGGTCGACCGAACACGCTCTGCGGTCGGAACAATTCATGATTACTTCTTAACGCTTCTAACCTAAACACATGGGTTCGTAAATTAATCTACATCACGCAATCAATACAAATAAAATTACTCCATAATAAAATACATCGATCTACGAATAAAGATTGCATAATTGAATAGTCATACCTCGAAGACGAGTGACTCCCACTTTTAATGCGCTCCCCTAATTGGAGAATCCGACGAATCCACAATGTACGAACATAAAGAAAATAAAACTAAAACTCAAAGTCTAAAATTGTGTGAATTGTTTTGTGTTGTAGTGGTGTGTCTTTCTCAAAGATCGTGGGTCTTTGTTTATATAGGAGTTGTAGCCGACATAGGGAGAATCCGAAGATTGACATGCATTTATCACATTAGGCTCGGGTGACCGAACCTACACGCCGGGATCGATCGAATGGCATGGCTCGGTCGACCGAGCCTCCTCTTTACGCGTTTTCACACTCGGTTCGTCTGACTTGTTCCCCACTCCATGCTTTTGAACTGATCTGATTTATTTTTTTCTTTAATTCTCCGATTTTCTTCTCTTTTATCTTGATATCTCCCGATTGCGTGATAATTATCTTCCCGATTTATCATGATCTCAAAAATCAAGCACTTATCACACAAATAATTGCTCTTTTATAATAAAACAAATAAATACCAATTATCATATTAATAATCACTTATCATTAAATAATAAATATAAACACGTGATTAAATATGAAATATATATAATTAACTCCGATTTAAGGTTATAATTGATGACATAAATGGGTATATTTTAACTGTCATCAAACGGACGGCGGCGCACGCGCGCGCGTGTGGAATTATCTAAGTCCTCCCTCGTGCATAAAAGAGATTTGCCCCTTGGGGCACATCTATAGTGTTGAAATAGTGTCCTAAACACAATCGGGTTGGACCGGATCCGACCGGGTCGGGTCATTTCTACTATTTCTTTATGTTTATACATATGTAATAAATGGCTTTTCCGTTGTCATATATATGTTCTTTTAAAGAACCAATTATGAATTGTTATATGATAACGTCCTTAGTATTCAACTGTGGTAGAGAAACCATGATAGGCGATTATGGTTGTTGAGATCTCTAATCACTTTAATAAGTTTGATACTTAAATGCCTCTAGGCTTATGTACTATTAAATAGGGCATTGATAGTATGAACATGCTAGCACGTATTAGATGTCTTCTGTCTTTAAGGTCAGGGATAGATCTCGTCCATCGAAGTGTAGAGACACTTGGACTGTACGTGGACGTGTATTAGAGAATGCATACGTTAGACTGACCCACTTACATTAAGTGTCGCACTATGTGGCGTTTGTGTAATTATCCTTAAGACCGGAGTCTTCATGGCATCACGGTGTGGATTGTCATGCTTTGACACTATTGAGATTTCCCCTATCCATGGGGCGATCATGCGGTAGTGATTGGGTGTGATACTGAAGCATGCGGAGTGTACATGTTAGTTCGTCCGGGAATCGCGTATCCTATGATTGGGATCGAATATCCGAAATGGTCTTCTTATAAGGAATGTCTAGCTCTCGTGAATATTTGCAAAGTGGGAGTAAATATGTTATTCCGAGAGAGCATGATATCCAGATTATAAGATACGATCGTTAATGTATTGACACTCGAGATACGATCGTATGGATATTATTACTGCGGTAGGATTGTAATTTACACGGTAACTGTTTCACATGAAAGGTAGTAGTCATTGCATTTGACTCTTCCGATGATTGGGGGTCACGGTGTGTTGCTATACGCTATCCTGTGATCGTTACGTATGAAGGGCATTTTCGTAATTTGCACTTTGTGCCTACGGCCAACTTATTCGGAAGCCTATCGGATCACACACATATGAACATCTAGCCGGTTTAAAATGTGGTTACAGTTGATAACCAAATAAGGAAAGAATTTATCTCGTACTATAAATGTTATAGTGGTAAATTAATATGGTGGTATTTATTTATTATGAATAAATTAAATACAAGATATTAATTATGTTGATTAATTATATATATATATATATATATTGAAATATGTATATATATGATATACATGTATTTTGTAAATTAATTAATCATAGTATTATATTAAATAAAGAATATTCCGGATGCCAAATCTTTGGGTAAAGTTGGCTCCATTTCAAAGTATATTGGATATATTTGAGTTGTGTAATTTAATTAATAAGATTACCATAATATTAATATTATATATTAATTGATTTTGAAAAAATAGATTTATGGTAACAAGATAAATATAGTCAATATAAGATATTGACAATATCTTGGAAATATTTAATATAATATATTAAATTAAATGAGATTAATCAATCAAATATATTTTCCTTATTTTATTGGGAAAAAATGTTTTCTTTCTCCTCAATCTACTAGGAAGCTAATCTCAATCAGATTGGGAATCACAGGGGCGCATGTCACCTTACAAAATAGGGAGGCTTGGCTAGCTCTTTTGAACATCACAATTCCAAGAGCTAATAGTTCTTGTAAAAAATAGAGAGGTGTTCGTGTGGATCACCGGTCGGTCTAGCAGCCGAGTTTTTCTCGTAGCAATTCATGATGGGATTTCAAGAGGTGTTCGTGTGGATCACCGGTAGAGGCCGAACGCTTGGGGCGGCTTCGTCGTAAACTACAACCGTAGACAAAGCGTCGATCCAATTGGATCAACCAAGGTAATCTTTTGTCTACTTCTTTTATGCTTGTTGCTTAAACGAAGTCGATCTTGGGTAAAAGGAAATCAAAATTTTGAATTCTGCTGCACTCCCGCGTAGATTTCCTAACAAAAGCGAGGAGTCGTAGGCCAGGAACACTATTGATCTTTTATTTGATGAGACCGGGGTGGCAGTCACTGAACATAGAGAGCTTGAAAGGGTGGTTTCCTGATATTTCACGAGTATATTTACTTCCTCACAGCCGTCGTTGTTGGACTTTGAGGGAATGTGGTTTTCTACTTTGTCGAACATTCAAATTCATCGCCTTAATGGTCCTTACAATGAGAAATAGGTATTTCGTGCCCTTAAACAACTCCCAGGATGGAAGTCTCCAGGCCTGGATGGTATGCATGCTATTTTTCTTCAGAAATACTGGCATGTGATTGGTTTTGAGGTTTTGTAGGTTATCATGGCTATTCTCAGTGAGGGGAGGGATCCGGGTTCGTTGTGTGAAACTTATATATCCCTAGTTCATAAGGTGGCATCCCCAACCCGGGTGTCTGAGTTGCGTCCCATTGCTCTTTGCAATTCTACGTACAAGCTGCTTTTGAGGGTCATTGTCAATAGGCTTAATCAAGTGATTAATGATGTTATCTTAGGCAACCCGAGTGCTTTCATTTTGGTGAGGCTGATTATGGACAATGCAATAGTCATTTTTAAGGCATTTCATTCTATGAAGGTTGAGGTGCCTGGCTGTCATAATCATGCGGCTATCAAACCTGACATGGCAAAGGCATTTGATCAGGTGGAATGGAGTTACCTTTGGGGTGTGATGCATCAAATGTTGTTTCCATGGGCTTTCATTGATTTACTGCATATATGTGTCTCGTCAATGACTTATCAGGCCGCAGGCCAGGCCGAAGGATTGTCCCGTCTAAGGGATCCGTCAAGGTGACCCTTTCTCCCATTTTCTCTTTATCATTTATGCGAAAGGGCTAATTTCCCTCTTGGATCGGACTACGCGCAGTGGGTTGTTATATGGGATTTCCTTTAGGGGGCAGGCACAAGTTCAGGTATCACATCTACTTTTTGCAAAATATAGCATGCTTTTATTTGAACATCTAGATGGGGCGCTAGAGACCGTAATGGATATTTTTTCACTCAGTATATGATGCTCTCTGGGCAAGCTATTAACTTTCAAGTCCAATTTGTATTTTCACAAGCCAATTCAGCAGGAGGACATGGAGTATATTTCGGACATTCTGCAGATTCCTATTAGAATAAATGCGGGTAAATATTTGGGCATGTCTTTGTTATCTTGGTTGAAATAAGCGACAATTCTTTGATTTTATCCATGAGCGAATGGAAGACATTGTCATGATGGAAGGATAAGTCGCTTTTCCCACCGGTAAGGGAAGTCATGATCAAGTCGGTTCTCGCAAGTTATTCCCACTATCATCACGCGGTGTTTTAAAGTGCCTACCACGTTAATTAAGGAGCTTGAGCATTATATCCGTGGCTTTTTTGGGGGGGAGGGGTGGGGGGGAAGGACACTGAGCGGAAGAAGAATGTGCACTGGCAGAATTAGGATACTTGTTGCATGCCAAAAAACTTGGGGGTTTGGGATTCCGGAATTTGGAAAGTTTTAATTTAGGTTTGTTGGCTAAGCAGTCATGGCGTTTCCTTACTTGTCCGACATCTCTTGCGAGTCGAGTTCTCAATGCGAAATATCATCCAGATATGACTATTATGGAAGCAGGTTTGGGGCGCATGCCTTCTTTCTTATGACGGAGTTTACTGGAGGGTAGGGATTTGTTAATGCTAAGGTTGTGATGGCGTATAATAGATGGGAGTTCAGTCTTTGTTTTCCATGATGCTTGGGTCTCTAGTCCGCCTTCTTTCCGCATAGATAATTTGTCTCATTCACTGCCTACAAATTGTAAGGTGCATGACCTACTTTTTCCAGGTACCAGACAATGGAACCTTCCTTTACTCATGCAGGCATTTCTCTCCGGTAGTAAATGTGATTTCTCGAGACTCGATTGTGTGGGCGCTTCGCACCCGCACAAATTGATCCGGCACTACGATCGTAAAGCAAGTATTTAGTGAAGTTGAGGTACTATTTGGCGCTAAGTTTGTATGTTGGATCGCCACACACTTCACGTGTGTCATCATCATCAGGGCCATATAGGGTGTGGCGGGATGTATGAAGGGTCACTATGCCGCCGAGAGTTCATCACTTCCTTTGGCGATGTCTGCAAGATTTCTTACTGATTAGAGAGCAGCTTGCTAAGCGTACCTTGGGTACGGGCCTGTGTCTGGCATGCGGCAGGGAAAGTGAGTCCACGCGCCATGTACTCTTTGAGTGCGCTTATGCTAGGGGGATTTGGGGATCCTTGCCTTTTGGGGATCAACGGTTGTTGCCTGGATCAAGTTTTAAGGAGTTTTTTTGGGGCGGTACTTGTGCGGTATACAACGGATGAGGTATATTCTTTGTCTGCTGCTCTAGAACATCTGGAAGGCGCGATGCAATGGAATGTTTGATGATGTGCCTGTCTATGTTTCCCACATCGTCTCCTCTTCATTGGCTGGGGTGGTGGATAGTCATTTTAATAACCGAACAACTCACGAACACATTCAAGTTGGTCTCGTTAAAGCTCATTTATGTTATCGAACCGAGCTCAAACAGTTAGGGTGCTCGTTTCATTAATCGAACTAACTCGAACATGTTCGTGAACATTCAATAGTGTTCTTGAACTCATATATATATATATATATATATATATATATATATATATATATATATATATATATATATTGGTGATGGACATTTGTATATTAATTGATGTTAATATCCTAATTATTCCCTCAAAAAAATCCCAATTATGGATTTTTTAGGAGTTTATTTTGGTAAATTAGTCATATTCGAGCTTTCTCACGAGCCGTGTATATAAATTTTATTTCACAAGCCGAGCTCGAGCTCGAACTCGAACATTATGTTCATGTTATCATGCCGAACTCGAACGAGATTGTATGTTCGTTAAACACCACTAGCGGTGGAGTTTCGCAGGCAATGCGTATTTGTCATCCGGAGCCCAGGGGGCCTTACTCATCCGGTTGTGTGGAGCGCTCCTTTCTTGGGCAGTTGAAAGTGTAACACCGATGCCTTCGTGACGGAGTTGGGTTCTGGTGTTTGATTGATTTTCGTGGGATGCGATTGGTTCAAATGTTGTTGCTTCCTCCGCTAACTATGACCCTGGTATAAGTCCGAGATTTTGAGATCGCAGCGATTCTCGCTGGCGATGAAGGAAGCTATTTGTTTGAGCCTCTGCGGTTATCTTTGAGACGAATTATGCATCTTGTATCCAGGCTCTCGCACCCTTTAGACGACTTGTCGGTGTTCAATTTGTTTGACACGCGATTGTCTAGCGTCCACAACCATCTTTTGCTTCTTCATTTTTTTGTTTGTCAAACGAACTGGAAATGTCCCAACACATTTGTTAGTTAGCCATGGTTTAGTGCATATATGCCGTGTTGTTTGGGGTATTGCTCATCCACACGATATACCCTCCGCCACTGGTGCGGATTTGATTTAATAAAAAGTTCTTTTCCTACATTTTATTTTATTTTAAAAAATAAAATTTATAATTCAAAATCGATTTTAAAAGGTGTGATTTTAAAAAATGTTAAGTATTTATTCAAAAAAAATAAAATAAAATAGGTAAGTATAGTAATGTAATTTCAGGTGTAGAATTGTTGAGGCAAACTCGGTCTGTTTATTAGAACTACGAAAACGCAGAATCGGAGAGTTTGCCGCCTCCTCTCTCTACTTTCTTCCATTTCTCTCTCCCCCCTCGCCTTGCTTCCTTCCGCCATTGAAATTACGAATAACCTTGACTAACTCCCCCGGCATTTGCCTCTCCTGCCTTCCCTTTTTGCTATGAATTCATGCTCCATTTTATCCGGGCTTGTTTCTTTCCTTTGTTGAACTCTCCTTTTACGTGACTCCATTCCGTTCAAGCGGTTGACAAAAACATCTGGACGTGTTTTGACAATGAAAGCTGAAAAGTAATTTTTGTACTGCTTTCTATATATTTTTTACGTTCGCCATCGCTCAACTTTACCAGTTACAGCACAAATTCAAGGAAACCCTAAGCGGAAAACTTGGGATTTCACTATTTTTGGGTGCTGGCCAACGCATCTCATGACAGGTAACTCCTCATCTCTGTATCAAATTATTTCCTCTTTTGTTATTATTCCTCAAATCGCTTGTTTCTGTTTTGTATTTTGGTGGGCGGGTCAGAATCAGGTTTCTTTTGGGTCCACGGGTCTGTGTTACGTGGAGAGATTCCCAATTTTTTTTTTTTTTTTTAGATCTTTTTTTTTAATCCCTGGGCAAGGTATTCTGGGGTTTATGGCTCTCTCACGGATTCGTTTGTTCACGTCCTTTTTGTTGAAAGCTAATGTATTGGGTATTTATATTCTTGTTAAAGAAACATTTTTGTCCATACAAACTTTTGTGGTCAAAGAGTTGTAATTTGCTGGCTCTCTGCTCAGTAGACGGATTTATGCATTACATTGTTTGATTCTTTGTTTTAAAATCGTGTACTGTTTGCAGTCGACATCCAAATGGATACGGATAAAGGTGATGTGGAGATGGATAAAGGTGATGTGGAGATGCGTGACGGTGACAGGGATTCTAAATTAAATATTGACCATTTGGAAGAGTCTGAAAATGGGGTTTGTGGTGTCAAACTGGAAACCGGAGATCAAGAACATGCCGAGACACTAGCCAATGATGAACCTGTTCAAGAGGAACCACACAATGATTGTGGTGAATTGCAGGGAGAAAACATCGCTGAAGGAAATGCAGATGGGCAGCAAGTCAATAGCGAAGATAAGCCAAGCGAAGATAAGCCAGATGTTCTCGTTAATTCAGAAATTCTAGACGGTAGCCAGAGCATTGCCCCTGATGTGAAGGAGGACCCAAGCAACACTCAAGGCGCACAAGAACATTCTTCCTATCACGAGTGAAAGCATTACAGAAACAGAACAAATGTGTTCAAATAGTGACAATGATGGTGGAAAAGCTGCTAAGGGCGAAACAGATAATCAAGAGAAACTCCTCTTCCAACTGCCAGTGAGTGAAGTTCCTCCAAAAAGAAAAACTGATGAGATTATTCCAAGTGAAAAGGAAGGAGCAGTCAAGAAACTACTAGATAAGCCTCATCAGATCAAGGCTGAAGTTCTGTCGACCGAGCCAAAAGGAACAGAAAAGAGTACTTTCCTTCAAACTGATGCTAGTGAGGACAATGTTCATTTGGCTGAGAAGACTATAACTGAAGTGACGAAAACCCAGTCTTGGCAACAGTCCAATTGGAAATAGACATCTGCCAGCTACACCTGATCTCGCAACTCAATCTTCAACTATAGGGTCTGGAGGCCATAATGGGCGGATGCGCAGGAGTTCATTCAGTGAAGTCAGGGTAGGTTCTAGAAAGGCATTATTGCCTGCCTTCGCATTAGTTTCTTTCTCAAATCCATGTTACTTGACTTTAGAATTGTTATCGATGCAGTACGTGATTTCTTATTTGTTACCATCCCTGGATTTTAGATGACTGAGCCTGATGATGGAACACCAGAAGAACAAGCAGCATTCGTGAAAGAACTGGAAGGCTTCTATCGGGAGAGGGATGTAGAATTCAAACCCCCCAAATTCTATGGGCAGCTACTGAATTTGCTGAAGTAAGTTTCCTTTTATTTTGATTTTTTTTCCTGCTTATTCACTATCCTTCCATCTAAAATTGCATTCGCAGGTTATGGCGAGCAGTAATTAAATTGGGTGGATATGACCTGGTATGGGAGTTACTTTTTCTCAATTATTTTTGTTATTCTTATTGAAAGAGCCTGATGATAAATTCTTATTTACCTGTGATTTTTTATTTTTAACCTGTATATGGAATTTGTGAAATACTTAAATTTAATGGAAGTGCCTTATTGCTCCTGGAAACCAATGGCTGGATGGTCGTCGATATGTGCATTTTGGCCCATTTCAGTTGGACAAATCAGCATATACTACCTCCGTCCCACAAAAAGTGTCCACTTTTTGTTGGACACGGAGATTAAGAAAATAATTAATGTGTTGTATTTTAAGAATGAATAGACAAATATACCCTTAACTAATCATAAATGCTTGTTTTGGAATATGAAAGGATTATGGAAAATTAAATGTTAAAATAGGGGTATGATTGGAAAAAATGTATTTAACGATGTATTGAAAATTTAAATGGACACTTTTTATGGGACAATTCATTTTTCCGTTATGGACACTTTTTGTGGGACGGAGGTAGTAATTTTTCTTTTTCTTGCTGAATGTTCTCGTATTATGTGCTTTATGATGTCAAGAATTATCAGGATACATAAGTGCCCCAATTGTGTGCTGATTAACCTATAATATTTTACCTGTCAGTAGAAGAGGTAATTGAACAAATTATTCATGCAGGTTACTGGATCTAAGTCGTGGAGGAATGTGGGCGAGTCTTTTCATCCTCCCAAGTACGTCTCTTGGGTCTTCTCATGATACTTTTGAATTTTTCAAACTGATGTTACTATAACTTCTTGTTTTATCTCATTTTTCTCTGGTCTCTCTGACCATCACATGCTTTAAGAGCCACTTAATGGGATTTTCCTTCTTTAAATGTAGCGCTTGACTGAGAAAAATGAGGGAAAAAACATTTTTCTTAGCAGCCAATTTGATATATTTATTTACGAATTCCATGATGGAGGAGTTGATTTGATTAGTGTTTTTTTAATGGCTTGTCAGGACTTGCACCACTGTTTCGTGGACGTTTCGAATTTTTTATGAAAAGGTAATCCACCCCCCTATCCCCCAACCTTGTCATTCCCTCATGTTTTTGCACACTCACCTTTCTCTCCTTCTCTGGTTGATTGGTTGCTTAATGGATTGATTGCAAGCTGGTAAGGTATCTTCCTAGGTAGTGGTGGCAAATGCTCTTCAAACATTTTGTAACCAGATAGTTATCACTATCTGCATACTTACCTTTCAAAACACATTGGGAAATTATGGCCTGTTGGTGGCTTATCTTAAACAAATCAATTCGTTTTAGGGCTCTTTTTCTAGTTGGGCATGAAGTGCCAATTTCAGGTCTTGGGGCTCTCAATAATTTGAAAGCGATAGTCCCTTTCTTTATTTAGTGCCTATTCCGTAATATGCCTACTGAGTGCTGACAAAGAATTAGGATAGTCGTAGGGCATGAGGTGCCTCTTTTGTGGAGAACTGTTTACGTTCTTTGTTTCCCTTAAGTGCAGTTTCCTCTCTCTCTCTCTCTCTCTCTCTCTCTCTCTCTCTCTCTCTCTCTTGATTGGTTGGTTGGTTGGCTGTGCACATGCATATCCAGTAATGATGGAAATGATTACTATATACTCTGAGACTAGCATGTTATGACAATTTCTTGCTCAAGAATTATCTACGGAGTGAAAGGACTCTCTGGCCAGCCTCACTTGTGGGCGGATCTACTCTTACCAAAATGGGGTCCTTGGACCCGTTAAAAATAAGAATACTATATTTTGCCTATAGAAAAATATTTGGACCCCGTGAAAAAAATTATTTACTTTGTTAAATATTTACGGACCCGCTGAATAAAATTCCTAGATCCGCCTGCAAAGGGAATTTTTTGTCTCTCTTTTGATGTCCTACCTGTGTTCATTCAAACAAAACACATCACTTTGTCATTGCTTTCCTTAAAAGAAAGCTTAGGTATGTTCTGCCAGTGTCTTGCAACTCCTTTTAAAGATTATGTATACTTATGCTTGAGAAGTATCAGACAACCTTTCATTTCCTTGATTATCTTTGTTCAAAGTTCTAACTATGTGGTCAGCTATATGGGTCCTTTTCAAATAATTTGGTTTAGTTTTTATCCATTTGATCCCGGCCTGTTTCCTCCTTCATTGAATAGAAATCATAAATCTCATCTGACGTCACATTCCTAGGCGTAGTACATGTTTCATTTGTTAGGTTGTTCTAGAACCCTTACGAACATTTATTGAGATTCTTCGGCATTTTCAGATGCCGTTTCTTCTTTGATAATTCCTAATTTGTATGGATGTTTTGAAAATCATATGTTTCACACTTATGTTGATTAGTTTCAGATCTGAGCTGTTTTTTTTTTTTTCTCCTGTATGCTAGTCTCTTCTAGAGTATGAAAGGTATCTAAAGCACACTGGTGAACTTCAACCCCTGAGGCTGCTTTTTCTGAGCTTACGCCTGTTGACAATGAGGTGGGCTCAATAGATTGTCCTCATTCAGTTGAAATTTGGCCTTTTTTACCTGCAAATAGGTCTGCCTCTGAGACAGTAATGGACCATCTTGATTTTAGGGTAATGGTCACCAAGCTTCAGGATCAGGTAGGGCTCGACGAGATGCTGCTGCACGCGCTATGCAAGGCTGGCATGTTCAGCGACACTTTGGTCAAAATGAGGTTGGTGAGCCAATAATTAAGGCCTTGAAAACTCTGAAATCAGTGATTTTCACTTGTTTTTGTTGTGCACAAAAGTGATCCTGAAATTTAATTTTGTTTTATAGGACAAAATGTCACAAGTATGCCGAAGCGGGAAAATAAGGTTAAAAGCATGGGTATGAATGTCTTGGATACCTTTGAATCCCTTCTTACATTAGGATTTTGATGTATTGTAAACTATGTGCAACTAAGCACTTGTGAATGAACATTATATCTAGTTTTGCCTATTTGTTTGTGTTTTAAGGTTTTTGAAGATTAAATATCTGTAGCCATAAGCTCTGCTTTATACATTCCTTGTAGTGGTACGATATCTGCAACTTTTTTTGTGCTGATATGACGCATTATGTCACTAATTTGACCTTGTTTTGCGAGTTAGGTTCAATTAAACAGAAGAGGCCGGATGAGATAGAGCTTCCAGTCAAGGCTCAACGAACTGAAACATCTAAGCAGTTAAGATTCATTTCTCTCTTATTACTAATGTGTGTATCTAGGCATGCTGCTTTGAGTTTGCTGGCAGTTCCAATACCACAAACTTGCAGGCATAGTTTATGATAAAAATCACCCCTTCTCTTCTTTTGCTTTAATATTTTCCTATTTTCTTGGGTTTTGATGCACAAACCTGGAGAGAGTGCTTTTTTTGTGGGGGAGGGGGGGGGGGGGGGGGTGTTAACAAAGTTTTGGGCCATTAACTTCCTCCTCATTTCACAATTTAGGCATGTTTTGCTTAATGACTGAAAGATGCAGGATACATTGCTTCGGTTTTCAAAATCACAACTTTTTCCCCGTATGCGGGTCCAAATCATTTGAAGTGGTCATTGTGTCAAAAATAACCTTTCTGGTATATTTCGTTCTTACTGCATCTGGAGGAAGATCGTGTGACCTTGTGTGCTAAGTGACATAAGCATATCGCTACACCAACATCGCGGGTATCCTCCGTGATGCGGCATCTTAGTTTGTTTGATCACTGAAGTATCCGGCTCTACCATGTGAAGTGTCCAAGTTAGCCCATTCATAAAGAAGATTAACTTGGCAAGAGTGGGCCCCTTTTGGCAATGTTCTAAAAGACGTTGGGCGCTAGTAGGTCGGTCGAGGGCACCTAGGCGGCGCCTATTTTTTTAAATTTTTTTATTTTAATAATACTACTACAAAAATGGTTGTCCGACATGAGTCATAAAGCATAAGCATTAAGGAAAGAGTCAAAGTAGAGGAAGTCAAAAGTAGATGGTAGTCCGGTTGCCGGTGGTGGTAGGTGGCGCGGTGGTGTGCAGCAAGTCGGGCTGGGGGGAGATGAAAAATGCGGCTGTTTTTTTTAAAATCTAAATTTAGAATCTAAACAACAGTATTTAAACCATAATCCCTAGACCCGCCCAGGACCCAACCCGCCTAGACCAGCCTGCCTTAGGTGTGAACGGGGCGGTTGGGGCCGCCTAGCCTGTCTTTTAGAACACTTCTCTTTGGATAAATACATTTTGGAATGAGGAAGCTCTTAGTTCAGGAACTCGAGTGCTATGGAGATAATGGCTTTTTTGATTTCTCGTTCCCTTTTCTTTGGTAAAAAAGGTGGTTGTGAGATTCTGTAGGAGAAAGGTTCTTCTATGTTATTTTTCTTGTATGTCAGATGTTTTTGCTGAAATATAGATCATCGGCCTTGAAAAATGTATCAAGGTTTTGAGTGTTTAAACTCAAGTTGTGAAGGGGATCTCTTTGATGAGCAGTTACTACTGCCGTTTTAAGGGTTGGTTAGGTAGGTTCTTGTCACAAGGGATCATAAACTCAGGATGCTAATGTTCTCGTAGTACCTGAGCATTTCACTTGCCACCACTGGTGATGAATGTCAGGCGTTACATAAGCATATCATTGTATGTCTTGTTAAACACTGAATATTAGATGGTTGTACCAGCTTTTTGTTCAATGTTTATCTGTTTTGTCTTGCCAGACTTACTACATCAGTTGTTGATATTGGTGCTCCTGCTGATTGGGTGAAGATAAATGTTCGTGAAACTGTAAGTCTTTCTTTATATAATTCCAATTATGAATCTGTGCACGTCTTGCCATCAATCTCTATTTTAAGGCTTATCGGCCCTCTATTTTCAGAAGGATTGCTTTGAAGTGTACGCTCTTGTTCCTGGGCTCTTACGTGAAGAGGTGCATATCTTTCCAGACCCCACCCTCCCAGCTTTGCATTTATGATCAATTCATTGTGAAGTTTATTGACAGCACTGTGTTGTCTTGAGCCTAACACTGATTGGCCTCTTTTTCCTATTGAAAACAGGGCCAATTGGTTCTGCCATCTTAGATGGTTTTTGTTTACTTTTATGTATGCTAACTTTTTGGGCCTACAGCCTTTTCTAAATTTACGTTCTTATCCCTTCGCTGTGCACAAGTACTCTTTTGTTTCCCTTGGTTAAGAAGAGCTGCCCCTTTGGCTGTACTTTGGAAGAGTTAGTTAGGCAAATTTTAAAATTGCTCTTGAACATTATTATTTCAAAGTAGAAAAATTAGGTGCCTGCATTCAGGCTTCAATTGAATTTGTTGCCATTATTTTTTGTTGTGGTGCTTTTTGTCTTGTAGTATTATGTGAAGTCAAAGTTTAGCAAAGAAGTTAAAATTGCAGTTCTCGACTAGGAAAAGGATAGCGAAAACTTTCACGAAGACAGTAGGACATCAGGAGTAATCTTTACAAACTCTAACCATGACTAAACATTATCGCCTTTATAACAAGGTCAAACTGATTAGTTGTTAGAATGAGAGTATTGTTGAGCTTTTCATCTTTCCCCATAGTAGAATGCATTATGTTCTTACTTTCAGATGTCAGAGATGAGTGTGGATCTTATGGATGCAATTTCCAAAGTTGAATCAATGAACATTAAACTATATCTTAATTTATAGACTAAAGATTCCATCTACTGTGTCTGATATGTAGAAGTTGTTTTTAGTGCTTCGCTTGCTTATGCCTTGATGGTTACTGTTTTGACATGCAGGTCCGAGTCCAATCTGATCCAGCAGGGCGGTTGGTAATTACCGGTCAGCCTGAGCAGCCAGATAACCCGTGGGGTATTACAGCTTTCAGAAAGGTTAGTCTTTTTCCTAAACTATGTTTTCTTTTTATCAACTAGATGAGTTGTTGTACAAAAAAAAATTTGCTATCCAAGAGGACCCTTCTTATATTGTGATCTACATTTACTTTGTATTCTCTCATCTAGCAAGAATAAATGTGAAATATTGTGAATGGATTTAGTTTTGTAGAGCCAACTACAGAGGAGTGTCGCTGCCATCTTGAGTGGATGGATGAAGGGATAATGATGCTTTAGGTCCCCTATCTTTTCTCATTGTCTCAAAATTAGCGATTATCTTCCATAATGACACTTTTCACCCCCCAGATATACATTGTAGTTACGTTGGACCCAAGCATCAGATCTGTTATGTGTCCTAAAAGTGTAACAAAAATGTATGGTTAGGGGTGAAAACTATTATTTTGAAAGATTAGGGTTAGTTCAGAGACGATAATAAAAAGAATAGGGGACCAAAGTGTGAAGTGTCAACATTCCTTTTTATTATTTTGCTTGCAACCAATGGTATGGTGACACATACAATAATAGTTGACCGTTAGAAGCTAATCAATTAAGTGCTTCTGTTAAGTGTCCAAAAAGTGGAGCAAATATTGTACAATTAGGGGTGAAAAGCGTCATAATGGAAGATAGGGGGGGCTAGTTTTGATACAACGGAAAAAGAAAGGGGACCAAAAGTGTCATTATATCGATGGATGAATATCCTTATGTGGAGTTGATTTGCTCAACATATTGTTACACTAGAGAGCAGGCTTTTGCAAAAGAAAATTTTATGTTGCATCAATAATCAGTCACCTCTCATCATGCTAATAATTTTGTTTCCCCTTGTAATCAATGGTTAGAAGAACAAGATTATACTTATTGAGAAATTCCTCTCAATGACCGTATTGTTTGCATATTGTAGATTAGTGAGTTGAATATATATGTATAATGACACTTGTTGATGATGATCTGTGGGTGGTACGGTATTCAGGTAGTGACATTGCCGGCTAGAATTGATCCCCTTCAGACATCTGCTGTGGTTAGCCTTCATGGACGTCTGTTTGTTCGTGTACCATTTGAGCAGTAACACATTTGAGCAAAGATGTTGAAGATGAAGAAGAAGAAGCAGCTTTAAACAAAAGCCATCAAATATGGGAGGGTGGTAGTAGTAGTAGGAGGTTGAATTCCTTGGAAGGATCAATGTGATTGCAGGCAGGGCTTTTGAATTGCATTGTCGTCCGTAAGAAGATAAGATATTCGGAGAGGAATCAATTGTATTTTTTTGTTTGTTTTTGTTTTTGTTTTTGTTAGGGAGGAGTAATTAGTGAATAGCTACTGGAGGAATCCTTGGAGGGAGTAGTTAGGGTGGGTCTCTTTTTTATTTGGTGGAATGGACGGACAACTTTGTTTGCACACTAAATTTTAGGAAAAGTTTGTACTTGATTGCGGATGTTGCTGGCTGGCTGGCTGGCTGTTGAATATGGAACATTTTGTGTACACTATAAAGGAAAAGGCAGCTTCATTATGCAGTCAATGTCTTGATAGTTATTTTAATGGGTTCTGTCGCCACCTTCATTTTTACTACTGACATCCTATTACTTCTGACATCAAAAAAAATTTATTTTGGGACCACTATTATTTTTAATAAACATAACGTTAGTGTCGATAATAAAAGATGAGTAATTTAATAAAAAAAAACATAAAGAGGGGGGAAGGCGATTTTTAATATATTGTAGGCGGGATGAGAATCAAATATTGGTTCCACTAGGAAATGCAATTGCGTATATTTATTTTTGGATTGTACGTGAAATGTTTACGTTATTTATTTAGAGATAACAGCGGAATTGGTCCCTAATATATACCCAAAACTGCAAATTAAACCCTCTTCTTTAACTTTGGTTAGATTCATCCCATACTTTATATATATATACTAGTTAACGTGAGCCATGTATGTACACTACGGGCCCCAACATAAATCGTTACTAACGATAATATCGAAGAATAAATCTCAACGTGAAATAAATCATAGTTTTAAACCGTAAATAAATTCAAGCGACAAAGACAAAGAGAAGCGAAGAGAAATATATCACATTTTCTCCAAGAGGTAGCTTTCTTCTGTAGACGTGAAGATTGTGAATCACCTCTCTTCCAAATCCTATAAGTAGTTTTCATCTATAAAATAAACTACAATATGATGTATCGGAGAACAATGTCATATAGTCGATCATTTTAGCTTCGAATTTACGTAATGAAACATTATAGAAAAACAATAAGTGGACCATAACTACACGGTCTAATCTCCTGACGCTTTACTTACGTATCATTAATATCTTTGAAAATGTGTTTCACTCATTTTCTATACGTCATATCTCTCTTCTTATCATTAATGAATACGTCGTTGATCTCGTGTTCATTCATTTGGTAGAAAAAACGCGTGACAAAACGGTGCGAAGAATATAAAACGATTTTTCCAACGTCAATTTTAGTGACGTTAGATCTAGAAATGGTCATGGTATCGGTTCCACCGACGTTATGTTGTTCTAAATAATAAAAATATTTAATGTGGTGTCCACACGATTTTATTCAATTGTTGTGTCGAAATCGAAAATTTTCGGTTGATTGTAATTTAAAACTGAATCCGCACTGTCAGTTGGAGGTACTGAAAATGAACCGTATCGAAATATACACTTTGTTGTGTATAATATTCAATTGTTGTGTCGAAATCAAAAAATTTCGGTTGATTGAATTTTAAAGCCTCCTTCGGTTTATATATAATGATAACCGAAATTTCGGTTTTTATCGAAGGAAAAAAAAAGTAGGTGTCACGTGTCAGCACATGAGGCTGCCACGAGGCACATTGTGGGCAAACCCCCTTAGCTTTTAATAGATTTAAGAAGAGAAGATATATATTGTGGAGTTGGGATCCTCTGCCGTGGTTTCACCCCTGCTGTGTCTGCCGTGATGTTAAACGGCGTCGTTTTGCCTCAAAACGACGCCACACGATGCCGCCCAAGTGTATTCGGCCTTGCCCTAATTTTCAGCTAGGACCAAAACGGCGTCGTTTTGGCGTCACAGCAGCATCTGCCGTGAAAGCCCTACGGCAGAGGATCGAGGTCCATATATTGTGTTCTTCCGGAATGAGTCAATTATGGTTTGCGAGTTCTCATATATAAATATATATTGGAAATGTCCCTTATCTTGTAAATTTTAGATAGAGTTGGTACCTTAGATAATATAGATAATTACAACTCTATAAAATAAAAATAAAAATAAAAATAAAAATAAGAGACTAAGCAAACTAAAGGGGTTAAATGTGTAAAAAAAACAAAAGATAAGAAGACATTAAATCAAAGTTGTAAGGGTATGTCGCAACTCTTAGGTATACGCAAAAGACAAATTTCCTCTATTAATCGCCGTAGAAATTAGAGAGAAAGAAGGAAGAGAATATTATTTTTCATATTAAAAATGGATGACAAAAGCCTGGTATAAGTAGATTACAAAGATAACAGCTATTAGAAATAAATGCAGATAACTAGCTGTTAGAAATAAATGCTAGGCGGCTATTAATGGATAGTTGAGCATACTACACCATTAAGAAGGTAAATAATTCTTCTCAAAAAAAAAAAAAGAAGGTAAATAATTACCTAACCACTTATTATCTTTATAACACAACATTAATAAGGGCAATTACAGATTTAATAAATATAAAAAGTATATATTAACTTATACTCCTCCTTAAGCTGGTTTATAGATATCTAATAAACTAAGCTTGCTGAATTGTTGGAAGGGAACCCTAGGCAGCCCTTAAGTGAACACATCAGCCACTTGTTGTTTGGTGTTGAAATAAGATACATAGATATTGCCATCTTCCAACTTTTCTTTGATAAAGTGTTTGTCTATCTCTATTTGCTTAGTCCTATCATGTTGGACTGGATTGTTAGAGATCTCAATGGCATATTTGCTATCACTGAATAGATTAATAGGTCTGGAGAAAGGAAATATTTAATTCTTGCATAACTCTTTGGATCCATAGCAGTTCACATATTCCAGTGCAATGGCTCTAAATTCTGCTTCTGCTGAACTCCTTGCAACCACGGACTGCTTTTTACTCTTCCAAGACACCATATTTCCAAATAGATAGATACACCACCCAGATGTAGATCTTCTATCAGTTGCAAACCCAGCCCAGTCAGCATCAACACACCCTTCAAGTTTAGTAGTTCCTTGTGATTTGAACAAAATGCCATTGCCTGGACTTCCATTGAGAAACTTTAGCAGCCTTATTACATCATCAAGATGTATTTGCCTAGGTGAGTGCATAAACTGACTTAGTTGATTGACAACAAATGAGATATCAGGTCTTGTGTGTGATAAGTAGATCAATGTTCCCACTAACCTTTGGAATTTCTCTTGATTCATCATCATCTCTCCCAAATTTCACAGTATTATCCACTGGGGTATCAACTGGTTTACACCCCAGTAACCCATACTCATTTAGAAGGTCCATAGTGTACTTTCTTTGAGTAAGAAATATGCCATCTTTAGATCTTGTATTTCAGAGGGCCAAAATCTTGATTTCAAATTCATGTTTTAGGAGGTTTTTTAGATGTGAAATCTCATAGCTTGAATTTCCAATAATGACAATGTCATCAACATATACAATGAGGATGGAAACTCCTCCTGTCTCAGTATGCCTGTAGAACAAGGTGTGATCACCATGACCTTGAGCATAGCCACCTATTTTTCATAACTTTAGTGAACCTATCAAACCATGCCCTTGGAGATTGTTTAAGTCCATACAAGGACTTATTCAATTTGCCGATGTGATATGATTTGACAACAAATCCAGGGGAGGGTGCATGTAAACTTCCTCCTTCAAGTTACCATTTAAAAAGGCATTTTTACATCCATTTGATGTAATCCCCAGTTATTGACAACATCAATAGAAATGATGATTCTTACAGTGTTAAGCCTAGCAACATGGGCAAATGCTTCATTGAAAGCAATTCCAAAAGTTTGAGTGTACCCTTTGGCAACCAACCTGGCTTTATGCTTATTGATGGTGCCATCAAGATTGTGCTTAACAGTGAATAACTATCTACATCCAACAGGCCTTACACCCTTTTCCATGGGAACCACCCTAGTGTGGTTGTCCTCTAGGGCATTCAATTCTTCCTACAGCCCTTTTCCACTGAGGACAACCAAGGTCTTGTTGTATGGTCTTAAGTATGAAAACAAAATCAATATTAGCAGGATAAGGCTGGAAGGATTTAGAGACTTTACCATAGAAGATAAATCTGTTTATGGGATGTTTTGTACACTCCCTGGTGCTCTTCCTCAAGACAATAGGAAACTCTTTTGGTGGTGAGGGTTCACATGACTGATGTATCATTTCTGGTTCCTCGTTGCCAGTTCCTCATGATCAGGTAGAGCAGTGATGACAGGTTCTTTATTAGTGAGCTCCATGGTGGTATTGTTTTCTTGATATTCCTACAAATTTTGATTAGTGCAGACTTCTGGAGGTGGGATAAGAGTGCTAAGCTGCTTTGATGGTTTCTTTTGTCTAGTATAGACAATTACTTCCTTCTATGGCAAAGTAATAACCTTATCAGACTGTGGAGGGAGGGTTTCCCCAGGTAGATCATAAGTAACAATAGGAATAGTGAAATCATTATTAAGAAAATTGTATTGATCATGATCAGTGCCCTTATCAGTGTAGTAGGGTTGATCTTCAAACAAAGTGACTTCACAAGATGTGTAAAAACGGTTATTTTTACGATCAAAACACTTAAAACCCTTTTGTGTAGCAGAATACCCAACAAAGATAGTCTTACAGCCCTTGGTCCATTATTACGCCTATTATGGGAGTGAATATGAACAAAGGTTGTACAACCAAAAACTTTAAGGGGTATGGAAGTAATCAATTTGGAGTTAGGATAAGATGAAGTCAGGGTTTCTATGGGAGTTTTGAAGGCCAGTATCCTATATGGCATTCTATTTAAAAGAATGCTGCAGTGAGAACAACCTCTCTCCAATAAATAGCTGGCACATCATAGGCAAAAAGTAAAGTCATTGTAACTTCCAAGAGGTGTCTATTCTTCCTTTCTACCACTCCATTTTGTTGTAGAGTGTTAGAGCAGGAGGTTTGATGGACAATGCCCATGTCAGTTAAAACAGGTCCCAGACATGAATTCAAATATTCTGTTCCATTATTAGATCTAAGTATTTGAATCCTTATCCGGAACTGAGTTTGAATTATCTTATGAAAATTTTAAAAATCATGCTAACCTCTGTTTTATGCTTCATAAGATAGACCCAACTTAATCTTGTGTGGTCATCTATGAAGGTCACAAACCATTTTTTGTGAGTGAGGTTAGGGTTTCGAGAAGGTCCTCATACATCAATGTGAATAAGTTTACAAGAGACTGGTTCCTTATAAGAAATAGCTTTAAAAGGATTTCTAGTGTGTTTTGAGAGTTCACAAAATTCACACTTCAAATCATCAACTTTTACACCAGAAAATAAATCTGGGTACATCCTTTTAAGATAATGAAAATTTGGATGTCCTAATCTCAAATGTAACATTCTGATCTTAGTACATTTGGGGGAGTCAGGGGAAACAATTAAACCCTTAACAATCTTCAATTTCTTGCCATGAATAAGGTAGAGGCCATCAGTCTTCTTAGCACTGTCAATCCTCTCCAAAGATCCCATGTCCTAAAACTCACAATATGTAGGGTAAAAATTAACAATGCATTTCTTTTCCTTTGAAAATTTACTGACAGAAAAAAGATTGCAGTCCAGCTTAGGGACATATAAAACAGATGTAAGGGTGAGGTTATTAGTGTTGAAATAGTGTCCTAAACCTAATCGTGTTGAACCGTATCCGACCGGGTTGGATCATTCTCCTATTTCTTTATGTTTATGCATATATGATAAATGGCTTTTCTGTTGTCATATATTTGTTCTTTTAAAGAACCAATTATGAATTGTTATATGATAACGTCTTTAGTATCAAACTGTGATAGAGAAACCATGATAGGCGATTATGGTTGATGAGATTTCTAATCACTTTAATAAGCTTGATACTTAAATGTCTCTAGACTTAGGTACTATTAAACAGGGCATTGATAGTACAAACAGGCTAGCACGTATTAGATGTCTTCTGTCTTTAAGGGCGGGGATAGATCTCGTCTATCGAAGTGTAGAGACACATGGACTGTACGTGGACGTGTATTAGAGAATGCGTACATTAGACTGACCTACTTACATTGTTAAGTGTCACACTATGTGACGGTTGTGTAATTATCCTTAGGACCGGAGTCTGCATGGCATCACGGTGTGGATTGTCATGCTCTGACACTATTGAGGTTTCCTTTAGCCATGGGGTGATCATGCAGTAGTGATTGGGTATGATACTGAAGCATGTGGAATATACATGTTAGATCGTCTGGGAATCGCGTATCCTATGAGTAGGAGTGAATATCCAAAAGGGCCTTCCCATAAGGAATGTCTAGTTCTCGTGAATCTTTGCAAAGTGGGAGTAAATGAGTTATTCCGAGAGAGCTTGATATCCAGATTGTGGGATATATTACTACGGGATTCTATTTACACACTAACCAAGCACATGAAAGGTAGTAGTCATTGCGTATTGACTCTTCCGATGATTGAGGGTCATGGATGTGTTGCTAGACGCTATCCATGATGGTTATAGGTGAAGGGCGTTTTCGTAATTGCACCTTATGTCTACGGCCAACATATTCAGAAGCCTATTGGGTCACACACATATGAACATCAAGTCGGATTAAAATGTGGTTATAGTTGATAACCAAATAAGGAAAGTTTTATCTCATACTATAAAGGTTATAGTGGTAAATTAATATGGTAGTATTTATTTATTATGAATAAATATAATACAAGATATTAATTATGTTGATTAATTAAATATACAAATTTGTATGTATGTGTCGACTATATATATATATGATATATATGTATTTTACAAATTAATTAATCATAGTATTATATTAATTTAAAAAAAATCTCCATTCCCAAATTAGTGGGAAGGGACGCCATATTCAAAGTGTAGATGATACATTTGGATTATGCAATTTAATTAATAAGATTATCATAATATTAATATTAGATATTAATTGATTTTGAAAAAAAAATAGATTTATGGTAATAAGATAAAGATATATTCAATATAAGATATTGTCAATATATATTTTAGAAATATATTTAATATAAGATATAAGAAATTGAATATTAAATTAGATAAATCAAGCAAATGGATTTCCTTATTTTATTAGGAAAATGTTTTCTCCCTCCTCAATCTATTAGGAAGCTTCTCCCAATCAGATTGAGATCATCCGGGCCGCCATATATGCCTATATAAAGAGAGGCTTGGCTAGCTCTTTTGTACATCATAATTTCAAGAGCTAATTATTCTTGTGAAAAATAAGAGAGCTTCTTAGAGTGAGATTATAGAGAGAGAGAAAAGGTCGACCTAGCAGTCGAGTTTTTCTAGTAGTAATCATTGGCGGGATTCCGGCAAGGTGCTCGTGTGGATTACTGGTAGATGCCAGACACATGGACGGCTCGCGCACTTCTACTACTATCAGACGGTCAAAACGTCGATATTTTAGATCAACTAAGGTATTATTACCGTCCCTTCTCTTATATGTTTATTGTTTAAACGAAGACGATCCTGGGATCGGGAAATCAATTTTAAATTCCGCTGCGCTACTCGATTGATTTCCTAACAGTGGTATCGGAGCGGTCTTCGAGCTTAAGCAATAAGCATCTTTTATTCGCATAGTAAATTAGATCCAATAGATTAAAACATATATGATATTGATCCATAATAAATACACGAAAAGAAAAAAAGGAACTAAATAAATGTTATCATGTTCCGGTTCTTATGAAGAACATATGTTCAGTTAGATGTTAGGATTTAATGGATGATGAGAGACAAATTGTCGCTCATTATTATGACATTTTACCCCATTTCTGATACCACTTTGAGCATTATTGTATCAATTCAAGTCATTAATTGCTTAGTTTCATCCCAATGTGTAGATAGTAATTATTATATAAAATATCATATTTTGATAAGTTTTAAACCGGTTTAGTAACCGGAGCGTCGTGTCGGGTTTACGCTTGGTATTTTGATGATTTATTGCAGGATTACAGGTTGACCAAGACCCCGAGTGACGACACGTGTTGAGCCTAAACACATATTTTGAGGGCTAGAGGGGTGTGCCGGAAGCTATCGGATTCAAACGGATCAATTGTCCTTAGTGCTTCTACCATATCCTATCTTCAACGGACTTTTGACCCCACTTAAAGGCATTTTCTGGAGAAGACTTCTTCATGAGAGTTTTAGATATTCAAACGAGCTTTCCAACGCACTTTGAATCACATCAATCGGAGGTCTACAACTCATGTTATGATCATTTTACCGAGAACCGGCGCAGACCGGACTTTTTACGGCGCGCGCGCCGAATCGATGCAGTAAAGAGCTGTCAGAGTTAGTTATACCGGCGCGCGCTGGATCTTTAGCGGCGCACGCCAGAACGCCAGCATAAAAACTCATTCTGTATCGCATTTTCCCCAATTCTTTCAACCCCAAAAACTTCATCTTCTCCTCCCTTCTTCTCCAGCTCTTGCAGGCACACACCCACGCCCCAATGGGCTCTCCTAGAGCCAAAATTAGTTACAATATTTAGCTAATTTCATCACAAATATAATCCTAGAATACTAGTTTGATTTCTTGGGATAATAGATTGGAAGGAGCTCAACTTAACATTTTGGTGCAAACTCCATTGATGATCACCGGAGGTGAAAGCAAGCTTGCCGTTGCAATCTTATCATTGTAATTGGTAACATTCTAGTGTTATTTTTTTTTGTTATTCTGATTACGATGAATGCTAAATGTGTAGTAGTATTTTTAGTTTAATTAGATTTGGATTTGTTGTAATGAGTAGCTAAATTTGTAACTAGCCAAGATGATGTTGTTGTGATAATTATTAATCTCTATTATGTTGATCGGGAATGTTAATTCATATATTTCATAGCTTTTTGTGTTGTTGTTATCTTTTCCTATTTGCACCGTATTGCTTGTCGGTGTTGGATTGATCACCTGGCACTTGCACACACACACACACACACACACACACACTTAGTTGAGACCGAAATGAGATATTAGGTGTGGGAGAAGAAATAGGAGAACCGGAAGGTAAAATTGACCTTAATTGGAATTCGATTTCTTATCCGGGGATTTTTGACATTGTCATTACATTCAAGATCTTAATACCAAGGAGGAGACATAGAGTAGTTTCATTTACTTGTATGAGGGGAAACCACTAGCTTAGGAGTGCACCGGTAACACACACTTGAACACTAATGGAAGGTTGGTAGGTAGTTCATTCCCATGATGCTAGTAGAGATGTACTTGATCATTGCATTGTCTTGGCTAGGTTTTTTTTTTTTTTTTTATAAATTTTTTTATAATCATTTTATCACCCTTTGTAGTAGTAGATTTTAGATAAATTTACTTCCTTGAATTATTGCGACTTAGATCAAGATAATAATAGCTTTTTGGTGTTCAACCTCACAATCCTCGTGGCTACGACCTTGACCACTTACTAGACTACAATTGACCCGGTACACTGCCGGTTAGATTGGACACCTAGAAAGTCTCGATCAATGGACAAATTCAATTGTAAGGAATAAATTTTATCCCGATAAAGTTGAATGGTCAATGAATCTGACATACTAGATTGATGTCACTATATAGTTGATATATGTGATGAAGTCTCAACTAAACATTTATATGGCTATTATCCTTAATTTTGTGGATGTTCTAGACATAGTCTCTATGGAAGGGAAGCGTGTAATCAAACGTCATTCTGATGATGCTTAACCATATGATTATGAATCATGTGGGTTATACGTATCTTATCTAAAGAGGACTAAACTACCCTTTTATGAAAATGGTTATAAAATCTAGAAAAATTGACTAGAGCCTAAACATATTGATGTTTGTTGACTTATGACAATTTATACCATAAATAATTGTTTATCTCTCTCTTGGACTATTTTAGAGATAGTTGAATGCACTTATTGAAGTACGAATATGAGATAAATGGAACTTCGGAATTAATCTTCAATTGGATTGAAGCAGTTAATGACTGGAGGGTGTTTCAGAAGTCGTCTGAAAAAGAATCAAATTCTCCCTAAAAGGATATCATTTTGAGATGCGCGATCGGATTGCGTTTCTGAAATGTAAGCAACACTTTATACGATAAAGTTGTGACGTAAGCCATGTAAAGAATCCCTTACTCGGTTTGGGATAGTGCCCTTAATCAAAACACATACTTAACCGTGTTCCAAAGAATAAGTTGAATAAATTCCATATAGATGTGGAAGCGGATAATGTGGAATCCATCTTAACCGATGATTTGAAGTTGTCATAGGCAAAGTCAGAAAGGCCTGGAGCCTAGTACGACATATGTAACTTTGTGGAATGTCTTGGCAAGTATGCTAGATATTGTCTACTCTCCTGTGGAATAAAATGTTTGTCTCCAAACATGTTGTCTTCTAAAGGAGGTATTTCTTCCAAAAGAGATAGTGGGAGTAAATAAGATCTCAAAAGAGTTTGAGAACCATAAGGAGAGATTCAACCATAGGAACGTGAGCAGACGCCACATAGTAATAAGGTGTAGAACACTACTCAGTGTACACAAATGTTCTATAAGTCTGTGGCCTGAAGAGGCTATTGATGTGTTGATCTTGAAGAATGAATATATCACTACTTATGAAGGAATGTTTGAGAGGCAAGATTGAGAGAAATGGCCAGGAGCCATAATATCTGAATTTGATTCCATCAGTGACAACCAGGTTGTGAACCTAGTCTGTCTTACCTAAAGGGAATGTCCCTGAAAGGCTAACATGGATGATAATATGATCACCATAAGGCTATAGTGACGGCTAAAGGGTACGGGGTGTAAACCTTGTAATTATGTTTATGCTGCCAGCTGAGCCCAGTTCTATTCAGACTATGCTTGTTATAACTTCGTATCATGGCTATATGATAGTGTTGAAGGAGTTAGGCAAACATCTCGATGTTCATAGACGATAACATTATTGCGAGCCCACGAGATCCATTCATGGACTCAAACAAGTTTCTCTAGACGATTTCTTTGTTTGATAATCAAAGGAGTTTGATTTAGTCAAAAGAAGTGATATGCCCAATGTGTAAGAGGGATAGTGGGAGCGTGTTACGATTTTTGAGTAAGGTATTGGATATCTCTCTCAGGAATTATCACCCCATGTCACAGTCAATCAATGTTTGGTAGTTCAAGGTTTTTACGAAAGCACTTGGACTAGCAGTACTTATCTTAGAAATAAGTATTTATAGTGATAGATTTAACTGTTGTTAGTTTATAGTTTACCTATATAGACGTGATGCTAAAAGAATTTAGCATAGATCGCGACAGAAGATACTGCTAGACGGTGTTGTCACGATCTATCTCTGTTAGGACGTTAGTCCTAAAGATAAGGTGAAAGATGATGCTTATGGAAGGTTTCCTTTGCTACTGCGATAGGAAACATCATAAAAGTAATG
The DNA here is from genome assembly GCA_026214975.1 of Gentiana macrophylla. Taxonomy (NCBI): domain Eukaryota; kingdom Viridiplantae; phylum Streptophyta; class Magnoliopsida; order Gentianales; family Gentianaceae; genus Gentiana; species Gentiana macrophylla. Next base: position 36,466,567 of record CM047806.1, on the reverse strand, counting down.
CCAGATGTTCATAGTCCATGAAGAGTCATGAGCAAGTATGAAAGTAAATCTGGTAAATGTCGAGAATATCCTTAAACAAGTTAAGAATGGTTTCCTAGTTTATCAAAAATTGGAATCGGATAAATATAGATATACAGACGTGTATCCTGAGCCTTATGAAGGCGGTTGAGAGCTGCAGTCTGGGTTTACAGTCACTTTGATTAAGTGATACTGTGAGCTAGAAATGTTCTTAGCAAGAGATCATTGTGAATTCTACAACTAAGCCAAAACACAGTAGTGCCTTAGAGGCGCAACGGAAGCAATACGTGGATCTTAGAGGTTCATTCCTGGACCTTTCTCAGTTTTTCCACATTTACTATATAGTTGATATAGTTGTGGATTCATTGCTTGAAGCAAGGACCAGGGTCTCATCAGAGATTCATGTGTGTTGAGGCGGTTACTTTTGACTTGGTCATTTGGAGCATGGTATGAAGATAGTTTGAGTCCCTATGGATAGCGATCCGTTCACGGCTAGGGCTGGTTGCGAGTATTGCATGAGATTCTTGTGTTTCAACTTGGTCTTGTGTGTGCGAGAGATTGGTTTAGGCCAAGTGGGAGATTGTTGAAATAGTGTCATAAACCTAATCAGGTTGGACCGAATCCGACCGGGTCGGATCATTTCTACTATTTCTTTATGTTTATGCATATATGATAAATGGCTTTTCTGTTGTCATATATTTGTTCTTTTAAAGAACCAATTATGAATTGTAATATGATAACGTCCTTAGTATTAAACTGTGATAAAGAAACCATGATTGGCGATTATGGTTGATGAGATCTCTAATCACTTTAAAAAGTTTGATACTTAAATGTCTCTAGTCTTATATACTATTAAACAGGGCATTGATAGTACAAACATGCTAGCACGTATTAGATGTCTTCTGTCTTTAAGGGCAGGGATAAATGTCTCTAATACGTGGACGTGTATTAGAGAATGCGTATGTTAGACTGACCCACTTACACTGTTAAGTGTCACACTATGTGACGGTTGTGTAATTATCCTTAGGACCGGAGTCTGCATGGCATCATGGTGTGGATTGTCATGCTTTGACACTATTGAGGTTTCCCTTAGCCATGGGGTGATCATGCAGTAGTGATTGGGTATGATACTGAAGCATGCGGAGTATACATGTTAGGCCGTCTGGGAATCACGTATCCTATGAGTAGGAGTGAATATCGATCCGAAGAGGCCTTCCCATAAGGAATGTCTAGTTCTCGTGAATCTTTGCAAAGTGGAGTAAATGAGTTATTCCGAGAGAGCTTGATATCCAGATTGTGGGATACGATCAAGATACGATCGTATGGATATTACTACGGCGATATGATTCTATTTACACGCTAACCGAGCATATGAAAGGTAGTAGTCATTGAGTATTGACTCTTCCGATGATCAGGGGTCATGAACGTGTTGCTAGACGCTATCCATGATCGATCATTAGAGGTGAATGCCGTTTTCGTATTTGCACCTTATGTCTACGGCCAACATATTCGGAAGCCTATTGGGTCACACACATATGAACATCATGTCAGATGAAAATGTGGTTATAGTTGATAACCAAATAAGGAAAGTTTTATTTCATACTATAAAGGTTATAGTGGTAAATTAATATGGTGGTATTTATTTATTATGAATAAATATAATACAAGATATTAATTATGTTGATTAATTAAATATACATATTTGTATGTATGTGTCAACTATATATATATATATATATATATATATATATATATATATATATTTTTGCAAATTAATTAATCATAGTATTATATTAATTAAAAAAATTCTCAATTCCCAAATTAGTGGGAAGGGACGCCATATTCAAAGTGTATATGATACATTTGGATTGTGCAATTAATAAGATTACCATAATATTAATATTAGATATTAATTGATTTTGAAAAAAAATAGATTTATGGTAATAAGATAAAGATATATTCAATATAAGATATTGTCAATGTATATCCTGGAAATATATTTAATATAAGATATTGAATACTAAATGAGACAAATCAATCAAAGGAATTTTCCTTATTTTATTAGGAAAATGTTTTCTCTCTCCTCAATCTACTAGGAAGCTTCTCCCAATCAGATTGGGATCATCTGGGGCGCCATATATGCCTATATAAAGAGAGGCTTGGCTAGCTCTTATGTACATCATAATTTCAAGAGCTAATTGTTCTTGTGAAAAATAAGAGAGTTTCTTAGAGGGAGATTATACAGAGAGAAAAGGTCGACCTAGCAGTCGAGTTTTTCTAGTAGCAATCCTTGGTGGAATTCCGGCGAGGTACTCGTGTGTAGGGGTGTACACGTATATGGTTTATCCGAAAACCGAACCGAACCGAGGTCATTTGGTTCAATTTGGTTCGGTTAATAATATTTTCGGTTCGGTTTCGGTTAGTATTATACAGAAACCGAAATTTTTGAGTTCGATTACGGATAACTCTATAAATTATCCGTGAATCGAATCGAAAATCGAACGAATAAAAACAAATGGTTAACCAAAATTGAATAGAAAATTGTAACCGAAGTATCTATAATTAACTTGTATTACTAGTTTTCATAACCAAAATATTATAAGCGTTCATGAAAAATTGCATATAACCGAACCGATGTCCGAACAATTTTTTAACCGAATTAAAAGTTCGAATAAAAACTAAATTGTTTATAACCGAATAGAATTGTTATTTTTATTTCAATTTTCGGTTAACCGAACCTAACCAAACCGTATATTTCGGTTCGGTTCAATTCGGTTACCTAGAACAAACGGTTCGGTTTCGGTATCAAATTTCAATTAACCGAAAATTTCGGTTCGGTTTCGGTAAGGCCATTAACCGTACCGAACTGAACCGTGTACACCCCTACTCGTGTGGATTACTGGTAGAGGCCCGACACATGGACGGCTCGCGCACATCTACTCCTACCGGACGGTCAAAGCGTCGATCTTTTAGATCAACCAAGGTATTATTACCGTCTCTCTCTTATATGTTTATTGTTTAAACGAAAACAATCCTGGGATCTGGAAATCAATTTTAAATTCCACTGCGCTACTCGATTGATTTCCTAACAATTAGTGAGTGTGACAGTGCATTTTCCTTCAACTTTATAGCAGGTACCATCAGCTATTTTCACAAAGTGTAGGTGAGTGGTTTTGTAAAAAGAGTCAAAAGGAGAGAAGTCACATGTCATATGACTTGAAGCACCTGAATCTATGATCCAAGTATTCTTACCATTTTGAGTTGCTGCACCAACACATGTATCAGCAGCAGGCTGCTGCATTCTCCTGTCAAACAGTTGGTTTAAGGCCTCCATTTGCTCTTTTGAAAAAGACTTGGCTGTTCAGTAGCATTGTATGCCCTTTTCTGATCAGTCTAGTTGCCTCCACTTTTGTTAGTGTGGTTCTTTTGCAGATGGGGTGGCTTGCCTTGAAGATTCCAGCATGAGTCTTTAGTACGATCCTTCTTTTGCAGTGATCACACTGTAAGTTGCTCTCTAGTCATTATTTTTGAAAGAACCCTTGTTGTGTCCTCCCATAAATGCAGACTCTTCATGTACAGCAACAAGAGCAGATTGTGCTCCTCCTGGAGTGGGAAGCTGGCCAGCCATGACACATTTATTGTTTTCTTCTTTCCTTAGAGTGGCAAAGGCTTCTTGCACAGAAGGTAAATGGACTTTTGCAGGAATCCTTTCTCTAAGAAAGATCAAAGGTTGGTTTGAGACCACTAAGAAAGTCAATCACCCTCTCTTTTCAATTAATTTACTGAATTCGCCGCATCACCAATGCAGTCTCATTCATTGATAGTTAGCTGATCATATTCTTGCCACAACTTCTTAAGGGTGTTGAAATACTTAGTAATATCAAGGGTTCCTTGTTTAGTGTCTTTCAAGGTGTTTCTAACACCAAAGGCCTGTGCAAAGTTCCCTTGATCTGAGTAGGTAGCAACCAAGTTATCCCATAATGCTTTGGCAGAGGGATAAAACAGACGGACTTGACTGATTTCATCATCCATAGATTTGAGTAACCAAGATGTTATGATAGCATTCTCAGTTTTCCCAAGTGTTGTTGGCTTCTTCATCGTTTATATCTGGGATTTTTATTGAACCAGTAAGGTATCCCGGTTTTATTCTTCCAGTAATGAAGATTCTAACAGACTGGGCCCATTGAAGATAGTTGGAGCCTTTGAGTTTTACAGAGGTGATTTCGAGGGTAGGATTATCCAACCCACTCATAGATTTTGAAGAACTCCGGATAGAACTCCAGAAGTCGTTTCAAATTCTGACATCTTGTTGTTTGAAGAAGAAGCAAGAGGAGGAAAGAGAAAGATAGAGAATTAGATTTGAATTTTTCAGATTCTCTGATACCATGTAGAAATTAGAGAGAAAGAAGGAAGAGAAGATTGTTCTTCATACTAAAAATGGAAGGCAAAAGCCCGGTATAAGTAGATCACAAAGATAACAGTTGTTAGAAATAAATGCAGATAACTAGTTGTTAGAAATAAATGCTAGGTGGCTATTAATGGGTAGTTGAGCATACTACACCATTAAGAAGGTAAATAATTATCTAACCACTTATTATCTTTATAACACCTCATTAATAAAGGTAATTACAGATTTAATAAATATAACAAGTATATGTTAACTTATAATCGCTTTGAACAATTATATACTTGTCGGATTGCAAAAAAGTCGCTATAGTCATCGCTGATGTCTGTTTGTGAAAAAATGAATTATCATTATTTTTATAGCACGTTCAATAATGTAATATGCTAGTGTGGAACATATATACTTAACGTCTTCATCCGTCTTGAAATACAAATTTTTTTAACACAAATTTTTTTTAATCTTGTATCATGTCTTTTTAACATTTAACTTTTTATTTTTATTTTAATTTATTTGCAAAGGTATACAAAAACCTTTAATATTAAACTGAGATTTGAAATGTGATATAAGCTAGAGTGTTGTCTATAAATTGCTTATGATCTTATGTAGACGGTTACTGTTGGGACTTGGGGTTCCTAAACAGCTTAATTTGCTCCTTTGGGAGAGACTTCCTAGATTTTGGTTTCTTCTCGAGTGTCTCTATAGGCTTTTGATTAATATTATATACTCCGCTCGTTTTTTTTATCTGTCAAATTTCAGAATTTACTCTATTTTTATTATCTGCCATTTTACCTTTCCAATACATCATTTATTATTATTTTTCTTCCTTTACCAATAAAGTATTTACATCTCCAATAAATAAAATACATTTCCAATACTAACAACTCATTTACTAACATCTTCAATAAAACCAATACTATATTTTGGAGTATTAATTAATTTCTTAATCTGTGTGATTCTTCTCTCTGCGACATACAAAAAAAAAACGGACGGAGTACTACATCCGTATCGGGAAAAAAAAAAGTGTCAATTTTTTGTTTTACACACATATTAAGAAATTAATTAATGCGTTGTATTTTAAGTATATATATATATATATATATATATATATATATATATGCCCTTATCGCATAATAAATCATTTTTTGGAATATGAATTGAACATACGAACACTGGCATGTTTAGAAAAAATATACTTAATATTGTATTGATTTTCTAAATGGACATTTTTTATGAAACAATTTGTTTTATAAAAATGAACACTTTTCGTAGGCCGGAGGTAGTATGAATCAATGTTCCTTCTTCAAAACGAAGAAAATAAAATTACAACAGCTATATATATATATATATATATATATATATATATATATATATATAATAAAAGATAAAAATACACTTTATCATATGCCTAATGGTGTTAATTAAAACAATGCGAAAGGCAGCTTCTCCACACTCGTGATTCCTTGTGGGTTAGAGTTCTTTCCGATAAATACCGGGAATTGACGGCTATACCGAAACATGGGTGTTGCCCGATGTGGCGTAGTATTTGTAAGGCATACTCTGTTCTTTGGTAAGGCTAGATTGATAATCAGAAGTATACGTGGAAAGATGATTTGAAGAGCAGGTATACGGTTACAGGAGGTTATCACTGGCAATTTCGACATGATCCGCAAGACCGTAATTTGGACGGTGACTTGTGGACGCGGATTTGGAAGCTTAAGGGCCCGGCCCGGCCCGAGGGAACTTTTTACCCTGGAATATATTCCATGAGGCCCTTCCTATGGACGATCTCCTAGCTAAGCGAGGAGGATGAAACGATCCTACATGCCTTCAAGGACTGTCCGTGGGTTACCACACTTTGGCAGTTGAGTTTACCTTGTGAGAGTTGGAGTAAATTCTTTGGTGTGGGAAGTGTTGAGGAATGGCTTCGGTTGAATCTTGTACGGCAGGAGGGAATTTCCACTTGGCTCGAAGACATGGAAGTATACTTGGAGGGAAGCCCTCTATGGAGTGTGGATGTGGAGGAATATGATTATTCATGGGAGTAGTGAGGAGAGGCCCCCGGCCCCTGTTTTCCTATCTCAGGTGGTGGAACGAACCAAGAATTTGAGGCTTTGCTTGACATGATTTGGATTGATTGTGTTTGTTTTATTTCTTTGAATTTTTCCGGATTCATGCTTGTAAGGCTTTGCCCCCCTGCTGTTTTTTCACAGTAATGATATGATCACTTCAAAAAAAAAAAAAAAAAGGCGAAAGGGTACATAAAAGAATTTTCCCATGTGAATCCCAGCTTGGTGCTCAAAAAGCCCAACCAACCCCTATAATCTACACTAGTACCTGTCTTTTGAACTACTTTTGTCCAAATGTGAATCATACAACTATGGCTACACATGGACAGGCAAATTAGAAGAAGGGAGGTAGACATTCATAACATTTTTTTTGGGGGGGAGGGTACTATTTCTACTTGTAAATACACGGATTCTTTGCTCATGCGTTTACTTGATCATCCAACTCCATATACAGAAGACATTGAAGGTTCAATGATTTATATAATAATCGTTGCTGCAAGTAGTAATCTTCAATGGCCTATCTTGCGCAATCCAATACACACTTTGAACGCCAAACCTACACTGATTGAGCTTTTAGGATGGCGTTGCTAACCAACCGCATTGAATACTACTGCTACACATGTAGTACTTGATATTTGAAGTTGCAGAAATCCATTCACCAAAATTAAATCAACCAGCACATATTATAGTTCAAGAGACGATGGGAAAAAGAAAAAAAAAAAGGGTCTGATATGGCAGCATAATGCATAAAAGCATCTCGTATGTCTGAAAGCATCTCGTATATGCAGGTCTGGACTTTGTTCATTCAATATATTAAGCTGCTCTGGTGAAAAATTAACAAGAGGGGCACTTGAACGCAATAATACACAAGGAGACATACACGGGAAGCAGTTTGTCGGAAACTCAGAATCAATCCTAGTATTACAGTGGTTCTAATCCTTGACAATCGAAACAAAGAACAATTTTACTCAGTAGTGGAGAAAAGGGAGAAACAAAAATAAGAATTATCACCATAATTCCTACTCTCGTGTGGTCATACAATCAATGTAGGTCAGTTAAACAAAGTTGAAAGATCATAGTTTTGAGAAAGATAGAAAGGAAGTACAATATTAGACAGTACGATATCATACAGCTTACTTAGATTAAATCTGCCAATGCAGCATTCCAAGTCAGGTTTACATTTGATTCATCAGTGTCAAGAGGACGATTATGATTCGGTGCAGCTTCTATCAAACATAAGAAAGTGCGTTGATTTTAACCTTATGGTTTCTCACCCACACAAATAAGACAGATGGTGTGGTGCAATGGACGAAAAAGATCAAATATAGGCTCGTGAGGTGTTGGTGTTGGTGCTGGTGCTGGTATGCCAAAAGATGAGCTTATCCTAGCAGACTTTCATGGTATTGCAAGATTAAATTCATAGCTACATAGATTCTAAATGGCTCAGAAATTGAAGATGATGATGATGATATTGTTCTATTAGCTTTTCTTGCTATATAACTTCAACCAGACATAGAAAAGGCAACCTTTCAAAATGAATGACACCACTTGATTCATTACAAGAATTTCAAGACTAAATATGAAGCAACACTCAGAGGTATAAATGTAAAGAATGGATCTCATTCTTCATATCTTTTGGATTTATGGACAACACATTTAAGTGAATGAACAGAAAAACAAAGTAGACTAAGTATAACATGGTTCCCAAAACCAAAAAAGGAAGTCGTATACAAATTTGCAGCCCAACAAGACTGACTTACAAGTGTAAGGAGGCAATCAAGTCATTCCTCAGATTTGAAGCTTCTATTTTTCTTGCCATATATCAATCCCGTATCCTGTCAAATATTATAGATATAAACAATAAATTCTACGAAGCAGTATATACATTAATAAGAATTAGAAGTGGATCGTATTTTTGAAATGCTCAAGCTTAAGGTAGAAAAAAAAAGGGTGTAATTCAACAGGCTCAATGACAGACAGTGTATGCTTCTACCTGAGGATCGGGCATTGGTTTTCGTTTCTCAACATAACGATATGGATCTGTGGCGGCCAGAGCTGCCTTTTCCTGAAATCGGACAGATTAGGGTCTAAAGATTACTTATATAATAGTAATAAATAATCATGAGAAAGCACATAGAAGTATACCTCTTGCTCTTGCTTGAGTTTTTGAGCGGGCTTGATCCAAAGGTAGTAAGCTAAAGTTCCGGCAACGACCCAAGAGGCAACGTTGGTGCCGCCTCTAACGCCACCGAAGGTGTTTCCGGCGAATGATCTAGCAATCTCCAACCTTCTCTGCCATATACGACTCCTGCCGGCGCCGCCGCTACTTTCATAAACCATTTTCTGTGTGGCTCGCCGACGCTTCACGTAAGACACCCCAATTAATTTCTTGATCTAGGATTCAGTTCACTTGCGTTTTGGCTGGCTGTGGCTGAGTGGCTGGCTTCCTCCTCCTCCTCACAGTTGGTAAGCTATCAAATATAACCTCCCATGTCATCGTCGCAGTCTCACATACACACACTTTTTTTTTTTTAACTGCAGTTAATCTATGTACACATGATTATTGATTGGTGCATATTAAGGTTATTGTTAATGACACCACATCCAATATATTCGGGTATCACGTCTGTGTAAAATTTGATTTTTTAGAGGTCGAAATGTGTTATTTCAACTCCATTCGAATGCTGTGTATTTCGACCTCTAAAAAGTCGAATTTTACGCATGAGTATAAGGCTTCAGATATTGGATGTGAATCGCCATTAACATTGCCCATAAATTTCTTGGAACGGAATAGAATGGATTAGGTGGGGTCGAATGAATTCAAGAAAGAGTTTGTAAAATAAGTTAAAATAAAATAATGACTGTAAAAATTAAAATTTTGTATTGAAATTTGTCTAGATGAATCAATAATTGATGAGAGAAATTTTAAGGAAACAAATATATTGAAATAATAATTATAAAGTTGAAATTTGTATAGATGGAGAAATAATTTGTGAGGGGAGTTTTAATGAAGTATTATTATATCGATAAAGTAATGGTTAAATGGTGTAGTGAATAAATAAAGTGAATTGATTAATACTCTATCTGTTCAACAATAGTTGAGGCGGTTACCAAAATGTTTTATTCCATTTTATGTGAGGCAATACAATTTACAATGCAACATTTATTGTGTTTTTACTTGATTTACTCTTATTTATTACATTGAGAGATATAAAAAAGAATGCAACATTAATTATATCCAATGATATTCTAGTAATTTAATTGTAAAAGTTAATGTATTAACTCACATTCTTAATATGCGCGATTTTGTATTAACCTACCGATATAAATTGAAACGAATGGAATATTATTTAATTTGTTGATGATAAAATGATTGGTGGAAGAAATTATAATAAAATAATATAATTAATAAAATAATGATAATAAAATAGTTGAGTGAATAAAATATTGAGTTGAACCTTGAGTTCTGAACCCAAACCTGAAACCAATCAAGGCCTTGGGGGCCATGGCCCCTTTAAAATCGATGAATATAAGGGGCTCGTCAAATTTTTATCCAATAGCATATAATTATGTTTCTTTTCCACTATGGCCTCGAGCCCAATCTTATATTTAGGGTTGTTCTTGCTTTGGATGTAGTGTTTATGAAGATTGTAACTACTATTCGGTTTATTGAGATATATAAAATATGAATTATTTACCTCCCCACCATCTTAAGTTTTTAGAAGAGATGTTGAGCGAAATGTCTTTGATTCAAACCCGCTCCAAAGCACAATTTATCGAAAAAAGAAAAAAAAACTATATTTACCAGTTTTGGGATTCTCACACTTCTTATGGTCTGCACGGGCCTCTCTCCCTTCTATAAGTCTGCACGAGTCTCTCTCCCTTCTTATATAGCCCCCATGAGCCTCTCCCTTTTGTGCGCCACACTTGAGGGGACGTATTGAGATATATTTAAATTATCATCCACATTTTAGGGAGATTATTGATATATATATAAAATGTGAACGGTCCCAAAAAAAACCGAACCAAAATTTCTGTTTAATAAAAAACGAAACCTCAAAAAAAAAAAAAAACGAGCCGTTTTTGAATATATTCTGAACCGAATTGAACCAAAAGATTTGGTTCAATTCGATCGGTCTTTCGAAATTATCTGTTCAATTCCAATTATTAACCGAAAAACCGAAATTAAACAATTAAAATGTCAATTAAGCTAAAAAAAATACAATAAAAAGTAAAAGACATCAACCACTTCAAGTTCAAAAAAGTTGCATAAGTCACATTACCGGTGCTCAAACTTTTCTCACTTTTGAAAAAGGATCGGGTAATTATGGTTTTCTCGCTAATGTAAATTTTTTTTTCTTTCGTTTTTTTGAACGATTTTTTTTCCTTTGAGGGGGTGTAATTTCCTTTTTAAGTAATTATTAATATTATTGGGAGTAGGTGGAAAAATTAAAATAGTACTTATCAACTATCCGTTCGGTTATAACCGTTCACTTATATTTTTCGGATAACGGTTCAGTTTAATTGATTCAGTTATATTCGGTTCAGTTACTATTAATTACTACAATTTTGGTTCGGTATTCGGATAAACCATATCCGTGTACACCCTTACTTTGTAGCATTGTTCTTTATGAAGTGTTCTTGCACTTTGGCAGTGTAGGTAGTTCGCAATCGCAGAGTTGTAGCTCGCGCCCGCGACCCACCGAGAACCAGGTAGCATGTTTACGAGTCCTTGTTGTCATTTTGTTTCAAATATTGTTTGTTTTTTTGCGTATTGATATCACGTCGATTTACGTGTTTTTTTTAGAAGAACGCCGAAAGTCACATGTCAATCGTTTTTTTCAAGAGCTTGGGTGCGCTTGGACAACAATTTTTTCATTATTTTTTTCAAGGGATTTTTTTTTTTTCATTATCTAGGCTAAAAAAACAAAAAATATTCATTTGAATAAAATAGTCTTTTCTCTCTTCCTTTTTTTCATCAAAACACATTACATCCACACGAAAACCGATACAATCCAAACACAATTTCAATCAAAAATAAATATTAACTAAAAAAGTTCATATTCAAATGACCATCAGTATTTGGAGTTATACCGAGAGATAGGGAGCATGTTGTGAATTGTGATATTGTTAGGGCTATTACCAAACGAAGTAGTTCACTATTAAATTCGGATTTGGCTCGTATAAGCTCATGTTCGTTTGTTTGTTAAGCTAAACGAACCAAACTCAAACATAATAACAAACATGAGCAAGCTCGCAAACATTCAATTACGTTCGTGAACACACACGTAGACACACGGACATATATGTAGCTAAATTTCTAACGTTATCTTAGTGTCATCCCACCATTGTCCATATCCATCTTCTCTTCTTCTTATTATTATTATTTTTTTTTTTGTGAAGAGTACTTGATACTAGTTTAAAAAACTATAAATACGTTCAACTTATTCGTCATTCTTTGGGAGTGAGAGTTAAAGAACATAGACAAAAATTGTAAACAAGAAGATAGACTCGTTTGAGATCCGTTCGAGCTTGAACAATTTATTAACGAACAAAGCTCAAATATAAAAAATAATTCATTTTCTAAAGAAACAAACACAAGGTCGTTCGTGTAGAAAATAAGCGAAAACACAACCATCTGATAGTCGGCCGGTTCGACTCGTTTACGCTAGTGGAATCTAGATATAGTATTAGGGTGGCCACAATGGTCTTATTTTCATATTCCCTTAGTGTGCTATAAGGTGGACGTACAAAATTCAACCCCACAGTGATTCCCAAGCCAATTCCCTATCCCTTAATAAAATTAACTCCTTTAAAACAGAGAGTCTGTTAATGGGAACAGTAGCACATTTTCCCACTTCTGCTTTGTATAAGGCTTGTAATTGCAACATGCTTATCCTTGATATATTGTGCCTATTTTGAATTGAAAATGAATGCTAAGTCGTATAATATGTTTGATAAGGCGGTTTATTATCACGGTGGATGTGCGGTGTACGTTGAATGGATATCTGGCTTATTTGATGTGTTTGATAGAGTATAGGACCGGTGGTGCCCGGCGGTGCTGTGGTGGAGAGTATGAGCTGTTTGGGAGTGAAGATTTTTGCAGAGTATGGTTCTCTTTTTTCTGGTAGAATTCTTTTTTTGGTTACACAAGCCCTCCTTTAATAGAAGGAGGGAAGCTTAGGGGTTAAGTAAGACAGATATTTACATGATATCTTAGTAGTGAAGTAAACTAAATATCTAGACGACAAGTGGATCAAATATCTTGGCGGCATCCTACGTGGTCCCGTAGGTCGCCCTAAACAAGTTGCTTCATTGTCATGCCCTACTTCCCCTCTGATGCTTCCCTTTAAGTCTTGTGCGGTCTCTTACGGACCTGTTGTCCAAGGTCGCCGGTCGGCCCCCTGAGCTACTAGTGACCTTGAAGGTTTGAAGGCTCTTTGCGGGGATTCAACTATGGCGACCTCAACTTGACTGGCCTCGCGAACGCTATGGCCGCGAACCTTATCCGACGTGGTCGGCCGGATAGGCTATTTCCGTGACTCATAGGTGGCGATATTATTTATACACATCAATGGCCCCTACTCCATGTCTTAGATATTTTCACGAAATGTCAAGTATGGAGTAAAGTGTACGCCGTGATTATGCACAGTTTGGGTCCATGGCGACCTTGTCGTCTGAAGCGGCTTGTTTACTTAGGACCGTGTTGTTCAAGCGGGTGGCCTCGAAGACCTTGTCGTCTGAAGCGACTTGTTTACTTAGGACCGTGCTGTTCAAGCCGGCGGTCTCGAAGTGATTTGGGTCTATGACGACCTTGTCATCTAAAGTGACTTGTTTACTTAGGACCGTGCTGTTCAAGCGGGCGGCCTCGAAGTGATTTGGGTCTATGGCGACCTTGTCGTCTGAAGCGACTTGTTTACTTAGGACCGTGCTGTTTAAGCGGGCGGCCTCGAAGTGATTTACTGATAGTCTGTTGACGGCGAGCTCGTTTTTGGGCGAAGTGCCGTTCATGAGAAGTGGAGTAGTTTAACCGTCGGATCGTGGCTGTCGTCAGCTTTCTTGGTAACCGTAATTACGTGGGCATTGACGCCCTCTTGATAACTACCTGAGTAATACGTAGGCATTGATTGACACCTATAATGATTGTGTTTTTCGAGTTTCGAAATCCTAAAGTTACCTTCTTTCTGGCGAGATAAGCACTGAGATGTATAAGAACTCAGCTGGGCTAAATGGATAGGCGAAGGGGAAAGCTCCATCACTCCATTTGTATGCTAAGCGTTCTCGGATGACCTCCACTTGAGATACTTAAAGCTTAAAACAAAAATTCCGATATGAGCCAACCGATAAAGCGTTTATTATCACGGTGGCTGTGTGGTGTACGTTGAGTGGATATCTGGCTTATTTGATGTGTTTGATAGAGTATAGGACCGGTGATGCCCGCGGTGCTGTGGTGGAGAGTATGAGCTGTTTGGGAGTGAAGATTTTTGCAGAGTATGGTTCTCTTTTTTCTCTTTGAATTCTTTTTTTTGGTTACACAAGCCTTCCTTTTATAGAATGAGGGAAGCTTAGGGGTTAAGTAAGACAAATATTACATGATATCTTAGTAGTGAAGTAAACTAAATATCTAGACGACAAGTGGATCAAATATCTTGGCGGCGTCCTACGTGGTCGCGTAGGTCGCCTGCTTCATTGTCCTGCCATACTTCCCCTCTGATGCTTCCCTTTAAGTCTTTTGCGGTCTCTTACGGATCTGTTGTCCAAGGTCGCCGGTCGGCCCCCTGAGCTACTAGTGACCTTGTAGGTTTGAAGGCTCTTTGCAGGGATTCGACTGTGGCGACCACGACTTGACTGGCCACGCGAACGCTATGGCCGCAAACCTTATCCGACGTGGTCGGCCGGATAGGCTATTTCCGTGACTCATAGGTGGCGATACTATTTATACACATCAAGGTTGTCTCTCACATGGTATATTTTTTTTATTTTTTTTCGGATACGAAAGGAAGGGGGAAGGGGGATTCGAACCCTGGTCCTCCCACTGAGGCCAGGGTAAAACCCAGGTGGCTAACCACCTAGGATGAACCTTATGCTCCTCTCACATGGTATATCACTATATCTATATCTAATGTTTTTGACTAATAATTCATGTTAAGCATTTATGTCAAATAAATGAAACAAACTGAAATGCTTTAGATGCTTTCAGTTGATTATTTTCGAAAATAACGTATGACATTCCTTTTTTTAAGCGTATACGAATTATTTTTTTTACAAGGACATGTTAAAAATTTCATTTCATAAGTGTAAAATATTTTATTCCGATTTTTGTATAAAAAAATTAAGAAAAACGAGGAAAGATGTGTTGATAGTTAAATTAGTTATTTGAAATGTGAGAAAAAAAAGTAATTTTAGAGAAATATATAGAAAGTATTATTGGAATTGATTATTTTATAAGATGTTAAAAGGCTGAATCTAAAACAGAAAATAATATAAATGAGGATCGTAACAGGGTGTACCATTATGGTTACCCATATAATTGTCCTTTTGCGAGGTCCCTAAATAATGATGATAGTTAGTTATAATGCGTGTGGAGGGTGATGAGGGAATCCAACGAATATTTCTGGGTCTGCTATATTTATTTACGTAAATAATGTAGATGTCCGTCTAAACCCTTTGCTTATTTTCCAAAAAAAAAAAAACCCTTTGCTTAGTTGTTTTTGTTTAACAAGACAGCTGTTACTGTTATATATGTCACAATCGTTTTTCAAGGATAAAATGGAGATTTCAAAATAGCATATTTTTATTTTTTTTTATAAAAATCATGAGTCTTCCTCCATCTCCGCCTCCTCCTCCTCCTCCGTCGTCATCCCTACTCCAGTCTGCCGACCACCATACTGCTGCTCCGTGCTGCCGTTTCGAAGATCGATAACAAATCCCTAACTCTTCCTTGCGATCAAATCTTCATGATCCAATAATTTTATCGTTCCCGTTCTCTCTTTTTTTCTGATGTCCTCTGTTGCTTTGGTCTGTGATTATTACTCGTAACAAAAAGAAGAAGATCTTTAGCGGTAAAAGTTTGCACCTTTTCCGTTAATCTTCTCTCTACAGTACATACTGAACTGTACAGCTGATCGATATCCCCCACCTGCCCCACCTGCACCCCTCTCTTTGACCTATTATTACTTCCTGTTTATTTGTAGATTATCGGCCTTCCTTTTTGCTTACCTAGGTTTTCTTTCTCTCCTTCTTCTTCTATTCATCAAATCAAATCAAATCAAATCCCCTTCGTCTATTCTTGTGTAAATAACAGTTTCTAGATTTCTTTCTCTATCCAATTACTGTTTTTTTTTTTTTTTTTTTTTTTTTTGGTTCTGAAATCAGAAAGTTGCTGCCTTTTAGGGTTTTCTGAAAATGAATCTTGTTATGGTCTTGATCGAACTCGGTGTCACTTAAATTAGAACATTTCTGGGTCTTCTTGATATTGTGCTCTCATCCCTTTCCCTTCTTCTCTCTGAACAATTATATTGAATGGCGTACCAGCAACATACCCCGATGCAGGGTCCAAGTTCTAACTCCAGTTCGGGTTCAGGTCTCCAATTCTTGAATTCGCCCTTTGGGGATACCACTTATACCAAGGTCTTTGTCAGGGGCCTGGCCTGGGAGACCCAAAGCGAAACCATGAGACGATATTTCGAGCAGTTTGGTGAGATTCTGGAGGCAGTTGTCATCACTGATAAGAACACTGGCCGATCCAAGGGCTACGGCTTTGTGAGTTTCTTTTCTTATTGTATGCTGCTTGTGTGACTTTCTTTATTCTCTGCTTTTAAGGGCGCTGTCAATGACCAGGCCTGCCTCACAGCTCTAAAGAAGGGGCGTTGATTAATCCAGACGGTCGATTTTGTTATCACAGTTTCCCTAGTCCCTCCTCAATTATAACCCTCCACCCTCTCAATTAAAACGCTTCATTGAAAACAGCTTAAGCCCAGTCTCTTCCTTCCTTCAGCAGCAAAAGTAGGAAGAACTTGATTTTGAAGCATTCAGTGCTCATGAAAGGGTGGGCGAGAGTGATGGGATGAGATGATTGGCCTTAATAGAGTTGTCTTTTGTGTAGCATTCCAGCCTTTGCTAAATCCCTAGGGAACTTTTATTGTTTTTGTCTAATAATCCTTTTAATTGTGGGCAGTGTACGAACTTATTGATGTCTTGACGATTTGATGATAATATCGATATGTGGTTGTGGCTTTGATGTTTTAACTGTTGATTTGGTTGTTTTATGAGTGTAGTGTAGTGTTGGATATGTTTATAATTTTTTTAGATGGTGTGTATATGAAACAGCATCTTTCCTGCTTTGTGTCGTCTGGAATAATTAGGGACACATTTTTAGCGCTTAAGCTATCAGGCGTTGTGCATCGTTTAGCCTTAACAACTACTCTGCTGTGTGAAAGATAAAAGTTTGCCTTTTGTCCCATTTATTCTGGAGAAGTTATGAACCAAATGCATTTTCCATCAGTTGTCTTATTAGCACACTCCTGACAATATCTAATGTGAAATCAGTCAGAGATATAATGGTTGTATTTTGTCAGTTCAGTTATAATTGAGTAAAAATGAAGCAATTTTGTATGGGCATTTAGGTCACTTTCCGGGACCCTGAATCAGCCAGCAGAGCTTGTGCTGATCCAGCTCCAGTTATTGACGGGAGGCGTGCAAATTGCAATTTAGCTTCATTAGGACGTCCTCGCCCTGCTGCTGTGCCCTTTGGTAAGCCTACATACCGTTCTTTTGATGCTATATAAGGTCCACCTTTATTTTATTATTCTACCCCTAAGCCATTTTCTATTTTTTTCCATGCTACCTAGAAATTTCATTGCAGTTGACAGGAACTCTATATTGTCATTCTACCCCTAAACCATTTTCTGGAAATAGCATTGGCTTCTACTTGTTTTGGGTAAAAATAAGAAATTAAGAATGATTTACCACTGTCTAGCCTTTGCTTATTTCCTGCCTCATTTTATGGGGTTGACAATCTGGGTCATCCGGCATGCAGGGCGCATGCTTTTGTTGAGTAAGCTCCTATGTGGTTTTCTGTTTGAAAAAACCTATTGTTAATTTATCGGAGAAGTGTGGACGTGGTACTTAACTATCCTAATCAAAGTAGCTGGGAGTAGATTCATGAAAATTGCACAAATTGATGATTTTGTTGTCTTGTTATTTGTAATGTATCAGAGGTCTGATTTAGAGGATCTGGTACAGCTTCATTTTTCCATACCCAAGGAAGATGAAATCAGTTATTTGCACTTGTCTCTCTCCCCCCTCTCCTCCCTCCCCCTCCCTCCCTTATTCCCCCTCTCCCTGCCCCTTCTCATTTATCCAGCAGTTTACGGTGTTTTGTGGTATGTTTTTCTGGTCACAGGGCGGCTTAGATCACCAACACCCTACCTCAGTGGTCTGCCTGCTACACGTGGTGCTTATCTTGGAAATTATGGTTATCAGCAACCGCTCTCTTACAACTACCAACAAGGCTTGGTTTATTCTCCATACGGGTATGGTTTTTGCTGTCATGTAACACTTGATGTGATGTTTTACATAGTTAATAGAATAGCTTATGTTTTCCATCCTTTGATAACTTGATGATTTGGGATCTTTGTTTTACTTGTAAAATATGTAATAAGGGGTTTATGTAAATATCTGTTTTGGAAGGTATTCCCTTTAAGACAGGGTTGGCTTACAGCAACTAAACTAAATATATTATTGAAGTCGGGAATACCTTTAAGAAATTGCTTATTGTGTAAATTGCTTAAGAAATTGTGTAAGAAAGTTTTAAGAAAGTTTAAGAAATTGTGTAAATTGCTTATTATTCTTCCAAATAATATGCATAATGGTCTTTTTATTCGGAAAACGCGAAAGACACTTTTTTTATTTTTATTTTAGCAACGAACGAAAGACACTTTTGGCTCTTGTGTTTCTCAGTTTCCTCAATTCTACCACCCATTTGAAACGCGTCAGTTGACACATTTGGCCCCTTTTATTTGTATAAAATCAGTACGTTTTAGTCGTAAATACCATGAAAAAGACAATAATATCCTTCTTTCTGCCCACAATAAGTGGAGAAGAAGGGGATGAAGAAGTGCATTTTAGGGTTTTCTTATTTTGTCAACCAATAATTGAGCTAAGCGTGTCACATGCATTGAAAAGGCACCGGTTATACAATGAAAAGAGACAAAATGTGTCAAGTTTGAACTTTATGGATAGAATTTAGAAACCCATGAAAGATGAAGCATTGAAAGTGTCTTTATCCCTTTTGAAAACTCTCACTGTGATGGGAAAAGAGGCCAAGGAAGAAAACAATAGAAGGATTTGACACTGCTTAATAAACTTCATCAGTAAGACCTTAGAGTGGTAGGACGGCCTTACCCTTTACCTCTGTAAGGGCTGGTTCTTTACTTGAACCTGTTAGTACGACTGTTTAATTTGAAAATAGCTCAATTTCACTGCTGCGGAAGAAAAGGGAGATGCACAGTGCCATCAATTTTCACGGGTCGTCCACTTATTGAAAATTTGCTAGTGGCACGAGGCACGATGTTAGTTCTGAATTGGCTATGATGTGAGTTGGGAGGGGTATGAAAGGTGCACATATATATTTCGCTACTGCCTCTTCCATAAAAGTCGGTGCTATCTTCTTGACCTTGTCTGCCACAGATTCCCAACATTGCTCTGTTCGGCCACCATATTCACTATTACCCCTTGAAAAATATTTAGTAGCCAGATCTAGCTTTAGCTTAGTGATCAAAATATCGACAATAAAATGTCCATTGGAAGTGGCAACCGTCCCTTAAAATTGTTTACCATAAAACTCTACTTCGCTGCTCAGCATTTGAGCTCTAGCAAGCTGTCTATTTAAGAGCCATATGTTTTCGATGGACGTGTATGTCTTTCATATTTGCTGTAATACGCTTAAGAACATATTAAATCTTCAAACAATGTCTTGAAAATAGTGAACACCAGTCTCTGCTTGAAGTGATATAGTGTCAGATCATTAGCCTAACTAATGTTGGTCATCTAAAAGCTCTAGTTACGATTAAACTTCACTTGTCCAGCTGGGTGATTGAATGAGCAATATATATATGACACTCCATGCATTTCTGTATGGTTGTGTGTGTTTGTTCCTCTTCTATCCATTTGCGTTTGTCTTCGAATTGGTGGGATCATCCTGCTATCACCTTCCATTCAGAAGTCTTTAATAGACTTGAAGAAACCTTTTGCGCTTCATTTTAATGACAATGCGAGAGGGTAGAAAAAGAGTGATGATGAACCTCAAAAGAACAATATGCTTGCTTCCAGTTGAACCCCAAAAAGAAGTAAATAAAGAACGATAACAAATTGAATGAGTTTGGATTTCTGTAGATATGGACCCCTTAGTAGTGTGCTCTAGAATTTGTTGTATGAGTATGCCTACATTTGGAACATGCAAAAAGATCTCTCTGGGAGTTCAAGTTGTTTTCTTTTCGGAAAAAAATTTAATGTTCAGATATGGAGAATGGTTTCTATCTCTGCAGAAGTGCCACTGAAATCCTCATAGTTAATGACTGATTCAAGTTGTGGAATCTTCTTGCTGACGAGCATGGTGACTTGTTCCTCTGATGATGCCAACCATGTTTTATGGTTCCTCTGGGAAGTTTAGGGACTTGATTTCATGGATGTGTTTTTGGAGGTTGACATATGAGATTGAGGGAAATATGTAATTTAACAATAGCAAAGGGAAAACACTAGGAAGAGTAATGACACATTCGAGTGGTCACGTAGGATAGGACTAAGAACTTAATAAAGGGAAGTCTTGATGCTAACTAGATAAGTTGCCGTTGTATGACTTTGTTCGATTCAAAGAAACAACCTCTTCATCAAGTACATGTTGAGGCTGCATACATTAAAGCTTCAAGTGCTCTGATTGTTTTCTGGCCTCGTTACATGCCTGATGCTATAGCAGCCCAGACTGATTTTTGTTATTTTCCGTGTTTTTGCATGACATAGCATCAATGCCCTTGTCAGATGCTTGGACAGTAAGATGGGAAACTTAGCTTTAAATATTAACTTACCGTTTGTTTAAATGATGGTTGAAGTGATTTGTGTAGTATTTAGATGTATATGCTCTTTCGAACTGATTGATTTGTAAGAAAAATAGTGGAACTCTTTTGGTGGTTTGAACAATTCTGCTGTAAAACACTTTCTCTCTTCCCACAGTAGGCTGTAAAAGCAAGTTTTTCGTTGTTTGCTTCAAACTAAAACTCGATTCAATAATTATTTTTCAATACTGTTTATCAAATCAGTGGCTAAGTCCTGAGTCACATTCTTTTTCTGCCTTTTCATTTTAGGTATGCAACTTATGGTTCAGATTATGCCTACCCTCAGGTCAGTAGTTTGGCAAATTGGAAGTTGCATTTTTTTTTGGGTCCCCTTGAGAACATTAAATGCCTCTTCTCTTAATGTATTAAGCTGAATTTCTTTCATGCTTTCAATTTCTTTGCTAGGGTGTTTACAATCCTTATGGAGGAGGTCAACAGTACCTTCAGGTATATGGTATGCCTGGAGCAACCAATGCTATGTATCCTTACAGGCAGTTGGGTCAGACTCTACCAGGAGGCCATAGTTATTCAGCATTGCAGGGTTATCCGATGCCCAGTCATCAGATAGTGCCATTTGGAGGGCCCGGTGTGAATGCTATTACAACATCTCCCATTCCAACAATTCAGGCACCATACCACCCAACAGGTATTACTTTTCTCTTTGAGATATTGAATTATTTGTTCCCTTCCCTTTTGAAGTACTCGTGGTTTTTTCTCTTTTCCTCTGTTAATTTCTTTTAGATGTGGAGAGGGGGATGGTTTGCTTAAAATTGTGCGAATCAGATCACAATTACCATAGTGCAGTTAGCAACCTTCATATGTAACTCAGAAGATACTTCATTACGGCTGTGTTGTACAGGTGTAATTTATTTGTTATACCTCATTTCTGCTAGGTATTGCAGGGCCTGTTCCACCGCAGCCTCAGTTTTTACTTCCTGCTCATTCTTCTCAATTCATTCAAGGAAGTGGCTCGGATCAAAATGCAGGGTGAGGGGTTTATCAAGGTGGGCGGTGAATCTTATTTTGGAGCTTGAAGTCATCATATCTTTGGATGCATCTTAATGACTTGTTGGTGATCTTTTCCCTTTCATTGGTGATTTGAATTTTCACAGTTACCCTTAGATTGCAGCAGGACTAAGAGCAGCTGTACTGCTACTTGAGTGGCGGGATTGTGTCTAGCCTTGCAAATTAGTCATCTTGCATTCTAGAGGTATGCTTTATACCCTTGCCATGCTTATTTTTTCTGCTAAATACCTTTTGCTTTTGGTCCTGCCCTACCCCTACATCCCTTGGATTCTTTGCAGAGTTAGAACTGTATTTTTAGTCTCACATGGGCAACTGACAATTCCATGTTCCTGTGCGTGGACACCCTTATATACCTGCAAAGATGAAACAGTTCTGACAATAGCCTCTTTTAATTGAAGTGCCACAACATGTGATTCCTGCATTGACCCCCCTCCCCCTCCCTTAGTATCCTATGTACATGTGATGTTAGTGCTTTTATGATGTGGTTTCATGAAATTGGCTATTGTTGTCCTGCATTGTCCCTTCTTTTAGTATCTACAACATTGCTACCTTCTTGTCCCAGTACCTTGGTGTAGCTTGATTAGTTTTCTCTTGCTGGTAATCACATGCTTAATGGAGATTACTGTTTAACACGTTATATTCTCTTGTAATTATAGTACTGCGGTTTCTGGGCAGAATCAGAGCTTTGTTTGAATGTATGTCTGGCATGCAGGTCATATGATCATATGCTCACCGGAAAGGTTGGCGTGTGGAATCAGTCAGTCTGGTTGGTGGAGGAGAGAGCACATGGAAAAAAGCGAATTAACTGTTGTTTTAGTGTCTGTCGTCTTCATGTGTCTTTAAAAAAAAACACTTGGTGTATCTGTCACAGTCAGGATGGACCGACTGGTGCAGTTGAGTCAGTCATGGAGGAGGGTGGTGGCCAGAAAAGGGTTCTGGCTGCCCCTGTAAAAATAATTTAACTAAAAAAAATTATCACAATAGAATCAACATATGATTCTTTGATAGTTCAAATTTCCCAGTCAGTGGGGTGTCTGTAGATAGGTGTTGTAGCAGAATCTGGTGTTTCTGCTCTCTGTGTCATCATTATCGTTGGTGTCCTGCATTTGTATCTATTATAAAAGTCGCTTATGGCTTTTGTGCATATGAGTGTTTTTTTTTTTTTTTGTTTTTTTATTTAGTGGGTTTGTTTAGATGTTAAGAAGTTGTCTTGTGAAAAGGTGACTTGTGTGTGTATATGATGGAACCTTTACGTTTTTTATTTTATTTTATAGGAGACAGATATTGAATGTGTTATTTATTTGTCCACGTGAGCAAGAAACAGCGTTTGATGTTGTTCACGTGTAGAAGAAATCTAGACTTGTTTAAGAAAAAATATTGAACGCAAATATACTAGTGTTTGTTATTTTCATTATTACGATGATTGGAACTGCGTCCTAGTTCTCTACTGTGCTTGGACTCTCTGTTAGGGCTTAGCTATTGGTGGTTTTGATTCTTGTTCTGTCTGGCCAACAGAGTTATGTTGGCGGCTTCTTGTAAACATATGAGAGCGAGTTCATTTTCACCGAACTGGGAGTGGAAGTGACCGGGGGGGATGTATGTAATTATTTTGTTGCTCCATTTTCAGGGCACTTCCAGTACATTGCTTCTTTTTAAACCTTGCTGTGGTGCCCTTAAGGCCTGCACCTTTTTTTAAAACATGAGGTCGACCTGCAAAACAGGGGTGGGACTATTCCATGTTTTACGTAGTTGCCACATCCAGGTGAAGGACGTTGTTGTGTACATATGGTAGATGGAGAGGCTGCAAAATGTAATGCCACCAAGTGTGGAGGTTTGGGTAAAGGGGAGGGTTCATCTTTGCCCTTAATATCGAAGAAATAGCCCAAAGCCAACTGAGATCTAAGGCATGAAAGATCTACAGTTTCATCTGATTCTTCGCATATTCTGACATAACGGGATGAGAGTTCCTATGACGGCTAGCCAAAATTGCTGAAACAGTGATTGCATTTGCAAGAGTGCTTAATATTTTGTCGTTATCCACTCGTAGGAAGAGCTGATGTTGAACAAAGCGGTTCCAAGTAACATTGACACGATTAATTGACTCACTTTTAACACAGAGGGGATGTGTAAATTCACGGGTTAAAACGCTTTAAAAAGGTCATTCGGAATCTATCCATCATTCCATATATGGATAGTTTTACCACCCAACTCTGAAGCGAAGGCCAATTTGAAAAACAAGCCATATAGCTGATATAAGCCTATGTGTTGCTCGACTCAAATTGGAGTTGAGGAAGTACTTGGTCTTCAAATATATATATATATATATATATTGGTGTATAATATTAATATTATTGGATTATGTAATTCAGCAGGGTAGCTGACCCTGTTGAGTATAAGTCTACTGATGTTTAGCAGGAGTCTCATCGATGTTTCAACAGGAGTAATCGACCTCTTTGAATATAAATCTCTTGATAATACTTTTACGTATTATTATTTTTAATGTGTACAAATGTAACTTTATTACTTTTGATAGGATACTTGAGTATAACCACTCTATTATGTTTGTAACCACCCTATAAAGGATATCTAGGTTGTTATTACTTACTTTTTAGTTTATCTAGGAAAGTTACTTTTTCACTTTATGCTTTATAAGCATGCTTTGTATTTCACCTATTTATACCAACCTTATTGGGTTGAGTTTAATATAAGAGTTAATCTTTTCTCTTAATCTTCTTCTTCTTCAATTGCTTTCTAAATTTCTTTATGGTAGCAGAGCCACTGAACTTATTTCGTGCAATCGATCTGTGGTCCTAAGTTATGTTATCCCACAATGACAGATACTGAATCTACTCCCTCTTCTCTTTCCTCTCATTCAATGGAGTTGATAATCCATCGCTCCAAATCACCTCTAAAAAATTGTCTGGACCAAATTATGTACCATGGTCTCGATCAGTATACACTTATGTCTTGGGCGAGAGGAAAGAAAGGATACCTCACCGGATCCTCCACACCTCCCACCGACAAAAACTCAAAGAGTTTGATACATGGGAAACCAGAAGATGCCATTGTGAGATCTTGGCTTATGAATTCTATGATAGAAAAAATCGGTTCCAACTTTCTATATGCAAAATCACTCTCAAGATTTGGAAGAAACTAGAGTCCTTATACTCTAATGAAGGTAACTATGTTCAAGTTTATGGGTTTGAAACTTAAGCTAAGAATACCGTCCCAAACTGACAAACCAGCTTAATGAGTACTTCAATGCTCTAACCAATCATGTGGGAAGAATATGATCAACTTACAATCAAGGAATGGAAATGCACGAGAAGATGCATTCATTCATAACAAGGAGGTGGAAAGAGATAGGTTACTAGACTTTCTGGAGGTCTGAGACACTACTTATGGCAACGACCAGAGAAAGAATTCTTGCCATATCCCCTTCCCATCTATTAATGATGCTTTTAGTATTACGAGAAATGAGGAGTGCGAGAAGAGGAGTAATGCCTATCCTCGAGGTATCGCCAACTCTGGGAGGAGTAACATCGCTTTTTAAAGTTTACGAATCGATCTCGCTAATGCGACTTATAACAAATACAAGAGGAGTGAGAATTGGGCTAATCTCCTGTGTGATCACTGTAAGAAGAAAGGTCACCTTAAGGAAAAATGATGGCTGCTGCACGGTAAACCACCCCACCTTCTCAAAAATCAGCAAGTAAAAACTGGTGATAGAGGCAATGAGCTGAATAAGGCTTATAGTGTTTACGAACGAGAGACAAGGGTTCTCGGAAGAATGTATGAACACCCTCCAGATGATGTTCAAAAAACTTCAACCACAACTCTTGAATCACCTGTTGGAGCAATCGCATACGAAGGTCAAAAATGGATTGTTGACTCAAAGCTACTAGCCATATATGACAGTGAATTTTCTGCTTTTGAAACTTTCACAAGTATTGATTCTCATCACCATGTTACTATAGTGATGGTTCTTCAAAAGGGTATTAGGAAAAGGTAGAGTTAGACTTCAACCCAACATTACCCTGTAGAATGTCCTCTATGTTCCTAATCTCAATTGTAACCTTCTCTCAAAACAGCTTTGTAGAGATAGAAAATGCTCACTAACTTTCTCTCGATACCCATTGTGAGTTTCGGGATCTGAGTCTATGATGAAGATTGGCGGTGCTAGAGTACTAAGGAGAGTCTCAGACTGTTTCATAGCAAGCTCTCGGAGGAACCAAGAGGATTAATGGCTAGTTTAGATTCTAAATGTAACAAAATTATTCACTTACATTTTAGACTAGGCCATCCTAATTTTGTGTAATTGAAAAATTTGTATCCCTCCTTATTTTCTGGAGTTTATATGGAAAATTTGAAATGTGAATTTTGCATTCTTGGTAAACAAACTAGAACTGTTTACAAATCTGTTCCCTATACTCCTACTGCACCTTTTGTTCTTATCCACACTGATGTTTGGGGTCCATCTAGGGTCTCAAACCTATCCAAAAAACCATGGTTTGTCACATTTATTGATGACCATTCCAGGACTTCATGGGTATATCTAATGAGCCAAAAATCTGATGTTGCAGCCATATTCACAAGCTTCTACAACTTTGTTGAAACACAGTTTAAAACCAAAATTCAGATCCTATGATCACACAATGGGACTGAATACTTTAATTCTCAACTTTCTCCTTTCCTTACTGAAAAAGGAATTGCCCATCAATCCTCTTGTACAAACACGCCCCAACAAAATGGGGTAGCTGAGAGGAAAAATCGACATTTTTTAAAGGTTGCCGAACCATGATCTTTACCTATAATGTTCCTGTTTTCTATTGGTGTCAAGTCGTTTCTAATCGCCACTTACTTGATCAACGTAATGCCTTCTAGGATCTTGAAATTCAGACCCTATTGATGTCCTAAAAGGTATCTACCCTTGCACAAAACTTCTATCGATATCTCTAAAGATATTTGGATGTCTTCGCTTTTATCCACAATCATAATCCCAACAGAGGAAAACTTGATCCCAGTGTCCGTTAAAACCATATTCCTTGGTTATTCTCCTACAAAAAGGGTATAAATGCTTTGACCCCAAAACACATAAAACTTACATCACCTTTGATGTTACCTTTATTGAGGATCACCTTTCTATTCCAAGTCCAAACTAAACCCACTCGAGCAAGACCTACTCACCAAAATGCTATCACCTCGCCTATTATTGTTGATGCACCCATCATACCTAATGACTCTCATATCCATCAACCTGAAAAGGAGGTTATTATTTACACCAGGAAAAATTGGAGACCTGTGCCTGCTGAAACCCATAATGACTCTCATATCCAGCCCATCCAACAACCTGATTACTCATCTACTTTACCTACTTCCTCTGAATCACATACTGACCTTCCACCTCCTATTATTGAGCCTGAGCTACCTATTGCCCTTAGAAAAGGTAGGAGAGAATGCACTCAACACCCTATTCAGAAATTTGTGGCCTATAGTAAAGTCTCACCTCCTTACCAAGCATTCTTGTATAATATTGACACTTATAGTATCCCTAAATCCATTGAACATGCCTTGAGTCATCCTAATTGGAAACATGTCGTTTTGAAGAACTGCCTCATTTTAGATAAAAATCATACTTGGGATTGTGTTCCTAAACCACAGGGAGTGAGACCAGTAGGGTGTAGATGGCTCTTTACCTCAAACACAACCCAGATGGTACCATTAACAGGTACAAGGCAAGGCTAGTTGCAAGGGGTTTTACACAAACTCAAGGGATTGACTTTAATGAAACATTTGCTCCAAAGGGCAAAGCTAAACTCTGTCGAGAATCTTGATTTCTATTATTGTCGTCTCTCGAATTGGCCCCTCTATCAAATGGACATTAAAAATGCCTTCTTAAATGGGGATTTGAAAGAGGAGGTCTATATGCACTATCCCCCTGGTTTCATGCTTAAACCCAACCATGTTCTGAAGTTAAACAAAGCAATCTATGGATTAAAGCAATCTCCAAGGGCCTGGTTTGAAAGGTTTACCAAAGCTATGAAGGAAGCAACTTATCATCAAGGGCATAGTGATCATACAATGTTCTACAAACATGATCAGTCTGGCATGGTCACTATCCTCATTGTATATGTTGATGATATCATCATCACAGAAATTCGAGAGGAAGAAATCGCTCATTGAAGTACTTTCAAACAAAGAATTTGAGGTAAAGGATCTAGGAACACTAAAATACTTCCTTGGTATTGAAGTTGCTAGGTCATCCAAGGGTATCATACTCACTCAAAGGAAATATACTATGGACTTACTATCTGATTATGGCATGTTGGGGTGCAAACCTGTTAGTACACCCCTTGATAATATCAGAAACTTTGGAAAGGATGATACCGGTCCGGACATTGAAGTCGAAAGGTATCGAAACTTATAGGAAGATTAATCTACTTATCTCATACAAGGCCGGACATATCCTTTGTCATTAGCACACTCACCAATTCATGCATTCACCAAAGGAAATGCACTACAATGTCGCAATCAGACTCTTAAGATTTTGAAAGGGAATCCAGAAAGGGTATACTATTCAAGAGAGAAGGAAATACTGAGACTGAGGCTTATGTGGATGCCGATTAAGGCGTCATAATATTGATAGAAAATCAACCTCGTGGATGGTGCATTTATGTCTTTGGAAATCTGGTTTCTTGGAGAAGCAAAAACACCACATTGTGGCTAGAAGTTCACGAGGTGAGTACAGGGCAATTGCAGTATGTATGTGTGAGATATTATGGGTACAAAAACTTATGAGGAACTAAGACTTGTTATATCTACTCCTACTTGCCTATACAAAGGATAAATAATGCATTATTGAGATCACTAAGAATCTGTATAATATGACAGACAAAACATATTGAGATTGATAGACACTTTATCAAAGAGAAGATGATGAAGGAGAGATTCTTCTATCTTATCTCAACTCAAAAATCAAGTAGTGATGTGTTCACCAAAAGTCCGCTTCAGCACCTCCCTACTAAAGTGTATTGACAAGTTTGGTCTCGCTGATATCTACATCCCACTTGAGGAGGAGTATTGGTGTATAATATTAATATTTTTGGATTATGTAATTCAAAGAGGTAGTGACCTGCTGAGTATAAGTCTACTCGATGTTTCAAAGAGGAGTCTATCGATGTTTCAAAGAGGTAACCGACCTCTCGCCGAATATAAGTCTCACGATAATACTTTTACGTATTATTATTTTTTAATGTGTACAAATGTAACTTTATTACTTTTGATAGGATACTTGAGTATAACCACTCTATTATGTTTGTAACCACCCTATAAAGGATATCTAGGTTGTTATTACTTACTTTTTAGTTTATCTAGGAAAGTTACTTTTTCACTTTATGCTTTATAAGCATGCTTTGTATTTCACCTATTTATACCAACCTTATTGGGTTGAGTTTAATACAAGAGTTAATCTTTTCTCTTAATCTTCTTCTTCTTCACTGCTTAAAATTTCTTTAATATATATATATATATATATATATATATATATATATATATATATATATATATATATATATATATATATATACTAAAAGGTCGGGTCAGTCGGGTCGCCAAACGGCAAACGCCAAAAAAATTTGGTCAGAATGGCAGAATTATAACTTTCGGGGTTTCTGAACCCCTATGCACCTTGCCTTTCGGGAGGACAACATTTATCCCAACTTACAAGATGAAAACTTCTTAGATTGTGTCCCACCAATAATATTTCATGATGGATTGACATTTTAGACATAACACGGTCTAAAAATAGACATAGCTAAGAAGAATAGTAATAAGATATTAAGCTATAAAAAACGAATAGTGATATTTTTACGATCATTATGGCACACCTCTTATGATGTGGGGCTACCACGTCATGAGAGAGCATGTTGCCACATCATGATATGATGTTTTTGTGTCATAATGGTTGTGACAATAATAGTATCATGACATGTGATGCCCCAAATCATTATCTCGCAATTTTGATGACATGTTCAGAATATTATTGAAAAGTTGAACATGAATTTCAAAATGAAAAGGCATTATGGCCACATTGATGGGACCTTTGTTGAGGCTATGACGACAACAATCTGACAATCATGTCTATTCGTAATTGACAACTTATAGCAATTGAGTTCCATATTTAAATGACTAAAAACGTTTTGAAACCACCAAATTTTGAATTCAGAGCATTTTTCTCAAACTTAAAACAGTTCTATGAAACGTTCTGTACTTTCATATCACTTTTCGTGAAGATCATTGAAGGCATGGCCATCATTAAGGAGGAATCATACGCAACAGATTCTGATGCTTTCAGATCCACACTCTAGATTCTAGTGCAGAACCATTTTAAGATAAATCTGAATAGTTAAATTTGTAAAATGCATATTTAATATCATTTACAAAATCTACTGCAAGTGCTCTTGGAGATCAAATTATGAGAAAATAGGACCTTTCCTCTCTAAATGAGACCATCTCTATGGTCAGAGCTGAAGAAAACAAGCAGGGAGTCATGCTGGAAAGCTCTGCTAAAGAAGGTTCATCCTTGATCTCAAAGACTGTTAAAAACTGGGGACCAAAGGCTGTTGATAATAAGGGGCCTCGAAAGAACCAGTTTGGTGTTGATCATAGAGCAGCTACCATATAATCTTTGTCCTGCCATTAGTGTAAAAGGAAGGGACACACAAAAGATAAGTGTTGGAAGCCTAATGGGAAGCTAGGAACTGGAAAACTGAGACTGCTATCGTCCACCTTTTCAACAAGGAGAATGAGAATCCAAACTCTCAGGCAGCTAGACTTGGAGCATCTGAAATTGAAAGGCTAAAAAGGTTCTGGTCAGCCTTGAACAATCCAACTGCTCTATGGCTTTTACAAGTATATCTTTCAATCACCATAAGCCTTAAAAAGAATGAAGAATAAGATATGGATTCAGGTGCTACTGATCATATGACATTTGATAAGTCCAGATTCGATACATATGTTCCAAGTCCCAATAACAAGAAAACTATTGTCGCTGATGGATCTATGACCACAGTTGCAGGTATAGGGAATATTGTGTTGACACTATGATTACTTTAAACAAATGTCTTATATGTTCCCATAATTACTTCTAATTTGATTTTCATTCAGAAAATTAATACTGATTCAATTTGCAATGTTATTTTCTCTTCTCTACTGACTCTTGTTTGATACAAGAGAAAGAAACAAGGAAGTAGATTGGAGCTGTTAGAGTAAAGAATGTGCTCTATTCTTGGATGGACAAGAGAATAAAACGTGACATTTATCTTATTCTAGATCACCTAGTGATAATATTTGGTTGTATCATAGAAGATTATGACATCATGTATTTAACAATATGCAAAAATCGTACCCTGATCTTTTTAAAGGAATAAATATTGAATCTTTGTTTTGTCATGAATGTGAGTTAGCTAAGCATAAAAGGAAACATTTTACAAACATCAACGAAAGATGTAAGTGATTTGTATCTTTCATTATGGGTTGTCACTGTTAAAAAAAGTGACAGATCAGTAAACACTGTGGTGTTTCATTGTATACATGTCAAGTGTTACTACGGCTTGTCATTGCATTGCGTGTTATTGAAAAAAATCACGATTTCGGAAATTGTTGAGCATCAATGAGATATAAAAACAAAGATAACGAAAAATAAATAAATTATGATAAAAGAATTGTGATGATCGGAGATATTTATAAAAAATATGGCTGCTTGACAAATTGGGTAGATTCCTAAAAAATAAAAAATAAAAAAAAAAGGGTAGAGAAATAAACTAATACTCTCTCCAATTTTTTAACTATCACTTTTGAAAATTTATTTTTTCTACTTATATGTGTCACGTAAGATTACCAATACATTATTTATTATTTTTTTCACCTATGCACTCACATCAATTACAAGATTTAAAGAAAGTCTTACTCTTTTTTTTTTAGAAACGAAAGTCTTACACTTCATAACAAAAAAATACATTTCTTTTTTTTTTTTACGGAAAAATAATACATTTCCAATGCATCTAAAACACCAAAGATCATTTTGGATGAATATTAATCTTAAATGCAATAGCCGATCGTTTATTGGGACATCAGATTGGAAGTATATCTGGAGAGAAACAATTTACGGAATATGGTTTTGGAGAAACCGAGTCTTACACCATTCAGAGGAGGAGAGGCCCCCGGCCTTTGTGTTGGCATCTCAGACGGTAGAAAGGGCGAAGAATCCGCGACTCGCTTGGCAAGATTTTGAGTAGCTATTTTTTGTGCATACTTCTATAGTGTTTTTTTCCTCCTTGTGGAGCTTGGATTATGGATGGCAATGGGTACGGGTTTTGCTATATCCATACCCTACCCATCAAAAAATTTCCTTACATACCCTACCCATTACCCATGCGGGTAGAGAATTTCAAATCCATACCCTCCCCATACGGATATCCACGGGTTTGCGGATATCCATGAATATCTAATTTTATTCACAACTAAGTACACAACTCTATATATACGATCAATTTCTCAGGAGCAACGACCAGGGGCGGATGCAGGATCTCGGGTAAGGGGGCCAATAATTTTTTTAAAGGCAAATAAAAAATTTAAAGGAGTGCAAACTATATGTATCGTACAAATTTTAGTGTATTTTTTTCGGATTAAGAGAGGCAGTTGCCCCCCTTGGGCGTATGTAGGTCCGCCACTGACAACGACACATGAGTGGCAAAAATGCAAGATCAACAATGACTGTGTAAAGCTTAACCAAAAAAGGTATTAAATACATAGTAACCAAACCGACAAATGTAATATTTTTTAAGAAAAAAACATAAACAATCATACAAAAAAAGTATAAAAAAAAATGTATAAAAAACTCGCATTCTTCAGTTCGGTAGGGTTGGCAGATAATAGGAATTAGGAAGAGAAGAGTAGACAACAATAACTTTGATAAATGATATGTTTGTAAAATACTAAAAATTGGGGGCACGTGTCTTAAAGGTAATTACTTTGTTGGTAAATATGTTTTTTGTATTGGAAATATATTTTTTTTATTGGAGATGTAAATATTTTATTGATAAAGGAGGAAAAAATAATAAATGATGTATTGGAAATGTAAAATGACAGATAAATAAAAAAAGAACAAATTCTGAAATGTGACAGATAAAAAAAAAGTACAATATAAAAAATATATTATATGGTGGGTCGGGTGGGTATTATTACGGGTAGAGAATACATATCAATATCCTACCCTACCCATGGCGGGTTTTGAAAAATCAAATTCATACCATACCCTACCCTTAAAAATACCCTATCCTAAGAGGTAGGGTCGGGTGGATATCTACTGGGTTGGATCGTAATTGACATCCCTAGCTTGGATGCTTTCGGACAATGTTTTTATGGTCTTTTGGTTGCCACATGAATGAATAAGACGACTGCTTAAAGGATAAAAAAACACCAAAAATCATTTTGGAACTTTATTATTACTACTATCAATGAATATTTATATTTCTAATATAATGTATTTGATTGTAAATATATTAAAAAAATTAAAGAAGAATAATTTAATCATTTCATATTAATATATTAATCACTTTATTAGTCTGTCTGCCAGTGTCAAAAGTGACTAATGAAAAAAACGAATGGAGTATATATATATATTATTGAGGGGGAAGGGAATATTTATATATTTCTTATTTCCACCTTGATAAAAAAAATAAGAAAAATTAAAAAAAAAAAATACAATATGTGTTATAAATATACTCGTATTATGTGGATGTCCATTAGATATAATATCTACACCTCCGTAAGATACTAGCCCGCAGCTAGTTACTTAATGGCTTAGTTTCGACACAACGCATAAGGTGGATAAGCATCAACGTTAATATATGGTTTAATCGATGGATGTTGTTACAACATAACGCCACGCGTGATATGTCATGCGACTTGATGGTAGATTGCGTTAGATAATTATCCGGAATAATATTGCGGCCGTAATAATCACATGGTGTCACATGGCAACACCTGGAGTAGCTTGCTATATATCACATGCATTGATGTGGGCTTGCCGCCTCCAATTCGATTCTGCATGTATATATACTGTGTATGCACTATGAAAGAAGGAGATAGATTTCCTTTACTTAACGAAATGAATACAGTAGCATACTATTTCACTTTTCCCTTGCTTATACATACAGTAGCTTGCAATACTATTTTTCCCTTTTCACTTTGTTTAGTTATATATATTTTATAACACGTTATCAAAGACGAGCCTCACTGTTTGAAAGTGTGATACAATCTCTCTTTTCCAATAAGCCTTAGCTACCGTTGGAGACGGTTTCGAGATCGAAAAGATGGAGCTTGGTTATTCAACTATGGAGTTGGATCATTTGGCAAAATGACCAAGCATGGTGTTTGGAGAAATTTTGCAGAGGAAAGAGATAGATGAAGGAAAGAACAAAAAGTGTTGAGAAGAAGAACGGAGGCGGTGAGAGGAATGATTTTCTTGATATTTTGATGGATAAAATGGAGAATGACACGGGTTATCCAGAAATCATACCAAAGCTATAATCTTGGTGAGCAAAGTATTTGACCGATTCTCGCTATTATCCGGTAATATTCAATATCTGGTATTCTGGTATTTCGGAGATATATGGTATTTCGGTGTATCGGGTATTCTGGACTTTTATTATTTAATCATCAATCGATAATTATCTCTTATTGATTTTGATCAATTATTCGGGATTTCTATGATAATTTATTGATATATCTTATATATATGGATGCCTATTATTGACCGATCAGAGTCAATAATTTATAATGGTGATATATTCTATCCCTGAGGTAAAAGTTTATTTTATTCAACTTATGTATTATGATCAATATATCATATGGTGATATTATTATATATTGTAATATATAAATTATTGGTAAAACGATGATGCAATACCATTCTAATGTGTATAAACGGGTTAAATGCATCAAATTATATAAGTCCGTTCCTGTAAGTGAACCTCGACAAAATCAGATATTTAAGATGTGTCGGTTGACATAAATCCATTCCTGTAAGTGAATGAGATGAAATGAAATATTCGAGGTGTGATCGAATTACCCGAGTCCATTTCCGTAAGTGAATAGGACCACCTAATGAAATATATAGGTTACACCGTATTTTATAGGTTCATTCCCGTGGTGAATGTGGCTAAGTCATATATTTGAGATATATCGAATAACACGAGTCGGTTCCTCGTGAAGTGAACGTGACCAAATTATAAATATTAAGAATACATTAAATTATATTGGCTCAATCCCAAAAGTGAATGCGAGTAAATATAATATTCATGTTGTATCAGATTACACATGTCAATCCCTAGATGTGGATGTGACTAAACTCAAAATTTATGATGTGTCCGCTCCTCGGTGAACGTGAGCGTGGGCTTAAAAATTCTAGTGTGTTTGAGATACACAGTCGGTTTCTGAAGTGAATGTGATGAATCTCAGACATTGTATACCGTTATTTAAAGATGTATCGAATCACATCGATCGCCCCATGTAGTGAATGTGACATATATGAGACTGTGATTTAAAATCGTGAGAATACATATCACTGAAGTGAGTTGATGAGGCTAAGGGAAAACGATACATCAGTAGAACCCGGTATACTATGAGTTCGTTTTATAATTTATTATATATATACATGTATATTTATTTATGCATTTATTTATTTATGTATTTACTTTTGTATCGCTTAGATTGAGTCCTGAAAACTAAGTCTAATATAAAAGATCATTTTGTCTTGCAGACAAATTGATTAGAAAATTTGATCACTCGAAGATGATCATTCATTTAAGGCATATAGTGATGAACCAGAAGTTCATCGGAAGCACTTGTATGCTCTTAAAAGTGAATATGAGATTCATAGAAATAAATACGGACTCAAAGTTCATATGAAATGGAATGATGTACCAACGAATGACCAAGTCTAAAGATAAGAAATTCAGCTTAGAACATCATGACACTTCTTTAATCCTCGTAAAATGATTGTATTTATCGTTGTAATAATATGCTCTCGTAGTAGCAATATTGAAAGAAGTGGTTTATATTCAACAAGATGGTTATATTAGAATCATCATGAAACACGATCTATTTGGTTTAGACCATTCCTCAAGTGAATGTCATTAGATTCGTGATATAAAAGGATCAAAGAGTACTTTGATCAAGAGTATTAGTAGTATAAATTACTTATGCCTTTTATTTGTAATAGGATATAATTAATAGCATATGAGTAGTAATTTTACCTTTGTTATTTAATTTAGTTCATAAATGTGTCTCGCATTCATAGACAAAACCATGGTCAATATATCCCGATCGATGGATATCACAAACGCTTTGTCTCCTTGGAGGGAAGAATTGCCCACCGTAAGTGGAACAAAACAATATTAAATTCCGTAAAGAATAATGAAAATCGATTTTCACGAAGTGGCATTGAAAGGCCACTAGTCGCAGTACTTGTCGTATGGCGAAATATCCGGATGAGAATAATGAAGCTTCAAAATTATAGTAAAGGCAATGTAATGACACAAATACTATATGTTACGGTCATCCTGAAGATGATCTAGATATGATAAATTTTGTTTATCATTTTTCAAAGTCTCAAACGCAGTATGTTGTGCGGATATCCCATGATGTGGATATTAAATTGAGACTTCGGAAGAATTAAAAAGATATAAATCTCTTGAAGAGATAATATAATTCTTCCCGATTAAGTCGATATCTCGTAATGTTTGTTGATACTCATATAAATAGATACACATTGACATGTAGAATCC
Source organism: Gentiana macrophylla (assembly GCA_026214975.1). NCBI lineage: Eukaryota > Viridiplantae > Streptophyta > Magnoliopsida > Gentianales > Gentianaceae > Gentiana > Gentiana macrophylla. The sequence continues at coordinate 36,430,092 of CM047806.1, read as the reverse complement.
CACATGGGATATCATATCGAAATGTCAATCCCATAAAGGGTTATTGTAAACTTACGTAGTTATGACTTATAATGAAATGTTTTCCCGAGATTAGGGAGGAAAGTAAACTTGAAGTTTATAAATCTCGTGGAAGAACATTATATTAATGCACATTTTATCACCGGATGCATTTAATTACTCTTGAAGAGTGAGCAGCTGATGTTTTTGGTTGGATTAAATGTCGCAAAAGATTTATCCTGTAAGAAAAAGTCCCAAAGAGGACATAGGAAGGAAAAGTCCAAAGAGGACACGAGATGATACGTATCAAATTAATGAAAATAACGCTATAAGCGTTAAAGACCAATTGGCTTAATAAATAAAATTCCTCAAAAGAGGTTATGGCTATATTATTTATGAGAACTCTGTAAGAGTTAGACAGCTTAGAAAATGCTCGAAAGCGTAAAATAATATAGTCTATGAAGCTCCGGAAGAGCAATGAAATACTCCCGATGAGTAACGAATCATAAACCTCAAGAGTTCAAGGCTAGAAAATGTGAACCAGTGTTGATAAATAATATGTGTTTGTGATACATACATGAGGGGGATAAATGAACCTGGAGATTCATTCCCTCATGTTAATTTCGTGTGAACCCCCAAAGAAAATGTAATGATTCCTGAAGAATCAGAAATTACATAGTGTTATATTGTTAGTAATGTTCAACGCTTGCAGCGTGAGAAACATATTAGTTCCAATCTCATAGTGTTGAGATAATGAGTTAATGTTATCATCATTTGAATAATGAGATACGATAATGAATACAAACACTTGGTTTATGAACGAGATTCATAAAAGAGGCAAACATGTTTAGAAATATTGAAACCGCCTGAAGCGAATATAGTAAGGCAAGCATGTTTCGAATGTCGCAATCGCTGAAGCGAATATAGTGCTCAAGCATACAAGGCACTGGCGGGCCTGAAGCATATAAGACGCTAAAGCCTGGCTGTAACACATAAGACGCTAGAGCGTGCACAGAAGCATATAATATGCTGTGGCGTGCACAAGCTTATAAGACGCTGGAAGCATTAAATGCCTGAAGCATACAAAGTGTGTGAAATACACAATATATGTTGCATAAAGTACCCATAAGGGGAATAGATAGTTTTGATCTCGAGAAAGTTTGGATCTGTAATTAAGCTCCAAAGTAGAGTTACAAAGATGATAAAGTATGGGTATTTGACTTATACTATTAAGATCCAATACTTGCACATGCAAGATGTCATTTGGCCCTGAAGACCAATGATTGTACTCTTTTTCCCTTTAAGAGGTTTTTCCCACTGGGTTTTCTTAGTTAAAGGTTTTTAACGAGGCAATCGATCTTGAAAGCACATATGTCATGAATCTTTTTCCTTGGTCGGATTTTTTCCCACCTGGTTTTTCCAAGCAAGGTTTTTGGTACATGCCATATATGTTATACAACTCGGATCAAACGGAAAGCAAGTCGAGGACTTGCCGGTTACACAAATGATCGATGTTTATCGAACACCCCTAAAAGCAAGGCCTCAAATTGGTTGTTCGTTCATCAGTGGTAGTACATCGATTTCATGGTGCTGAACATAGCAAGATTTTGGTCACGACATCTTCGAATATTGGCAAGATAATAGCTATTCACGAAGCTAGTCGAGAATGTATTTGGTTGTAGTCATTGACACATTACATCCGGGATAGTACTGGCTTACCAAATCACAAAGATAATATTATACTGAATGGTGCCTATGTAAAAGAAAATCAGATAAAATAATCTCATCAAATCTTCAGGAGAAGGGCCATATTGATGTTCAGTGAATCAGATCAAGCAACAATCCAGAAGATTTATTCCCTAAAAGTATTGACAACCGCTATGTTCGAGAGTTTGATCCAGAAGATCGGGATGCACCAACTTAAAGACTGAATAGATGTTCAAATCGCGGAAGTAGTAAAACACAAAAAGCGCATCTTTTTTTTCCTTCATTATGAGTTTTTCCCGCGCGGTTTTTCATAATGAAGGTTTTAACGGCGCAGATTCTTTGTGAATGGACATCCGCTTTTGTGTTATAAATATACTCGTATTATGTGGATGTCTATTAGATATAATATCTCTACACTCCGTAAGATACTAGCCCATGACTAGTTACTTAATTCGCTTTAGTTTACACATAGACGCAAAGGTGATAAGCATCAACGTTAATATAAGGTTTAATCGATGGATGTTGTTACAACATAACGCCACGCGTGATATGTCGCGACTCGATCAGATTACGTTAGATAATTATCCTAATAATATTGCGGCCGTAATAATCACATGGTGTCACATGGCAACAATATGTAAATTTTTTTGCGAAAGAAAATATATAGGCGGGGCATGCCATCTATACTCAACGCCGTTTGGTCGTTCTCCCGCCATCTGTGTCATCTCCAAATAGCATATCTCAGCTCACCTGAAGAAGAAGAAGGAGACCCGTTTTTTCCCCACTATTTAATTAATTAATTAATTAGTGTTCATTGTCTTAATCTTCGTTAATTAATTATGATTAGTCATAATAAGTCACCCGTCAAACATTCTCCTGACGAATCCCCCGCTGCCGTATCTGTTAACCCTGAGCCGCCTACCTCCGCTGATGCCCCTCCTCCGCCCCCCGCCGTCGTCACTGTTCCCAGCTATTCCCGTAAGTTTCTCTCTTTCTCTCGCTAATTGCTCTCTCTTCTTCTTGTTTCACCATTACATCCCTTTTTCCAACTATTGTTTGTTTGTTTGTTAATTTTAGGTTGGTTTTCATGGGACAACATCCACCAATCCGAGCTCCGGAACCTGCCTGAATTCTTCGACGGCAGATCCCCTTCTAAGAATCCCAAGGTTTACAAATACTACAGGAACTATATTATCCGCAGCTTCAGGGACAATCCTTCCACTAAGCTTACTTTTACACAAGTCCGCAAGACCATTATCGGAGACGTCGGCTCCATTCGCCGTGTTTACGACTTCTTGGAATCATGGGGTTTGATTAATTACACTTCTAACTCCTCTAAGCCCCCTACACTCCTCAAGTGGGAAGACAAGGACTCTAAATCTGTCAATTCCGATGGCCCACCACCACCTGCTTCAGCTGATACCACTGCTGTTGCCCCCGCGTCCTGCCCTAAAAAGAGGCTGCTGCTGTGCTCCGCCTGCAAATCCCTTCTCTCCATTGCTTACTTTGCTTCAGAAAAGGTCATTTCTTTGACATCTCTTTTTCATTTCTTTGAAAACTCTATGTCCTGCTGATGCCACTTTTCTAGTATTGCCTGTCTCATTGGCTAGTAGTTTGGCTTATGAGTAAGTTGTAGGATGCTAAGATGTTACGTATTGATCACCATACTATTGTATAACTGTAGGCTGATTTGTTTTTGCTTCCTTTCTAGGTTTTCTTCGAAACTTCCCAAGTATTTTTCATATTCTATCTTTAGAAAGAAAAACAAAGCTTAGGTGTTTGTGATAATGCTATCCTAAGTGATGACCCTATCTTTGCTCTTGACCTTTTGTGCAGAATGATATAGCTCTTTGTTCAAGGTGCTATGTACGTGGCAATTATAGGGTGGGGCTTACTTCAGCGGATTTCAAACGAGTTGAGATTAATAATGAGGTCAAGACTGACTGGACGGACAAAGAAACTCTGCTTTTACTTGAAGCTATAATGCATCATGGTGATGACTGGAAGAAGGTTGCAGCACGTGTCAGTGGTAGAAATGAGAGAGAATGTATAATGCGTTTTGTTAAGCTGCCTTTTGGGGAGCAGTTTGTCGGACCTCCTGAGTCTCCAGAGATAGATAGCAAAACCAGATCGGAACTTTCATCACTTCCAAACAAAAAGATGCGACTTACTCCTCTTGCTGATGCAAGCAACCCAATTATGGCTCAGGTAATGGCCTCAAGTTTCTATTTTGTACCTTTTCAAACATCTTGAAAATACAACTTTCTACTACTGAAAACCCTAGATAATTTATTTTTTTATTTCTATTTTATTTTGTTACATGCATGACCTTGATCCCTTCTGGATTTGCGAGAGATCTCTTGTTGTGGAACTTATATCAATGGCTCAGTTGTCTGAAAACCTTAGAAAAATGATTTTTCAGAAGTGTAGTCTGTAATTGACATTCATATGCTCCAATTATGCTTTTTTTTTTGTCAGATATATATTTTGTTAATCATGTTGACGTGTTACTGTTCTTGGTGGTATACCTCACCTTGGGAGTGTAGCAGATAAATGTTACAGATTCATGGATTGTATTGTTTTTAACCATTCTATGAAATTGACCTTGTGTGCATCAATCCACATTTATATTTTTGATAAACCTGTTTTCATACTTGTTGAAAAGTGAATGTCTTTAGATAAAGTTGGGGCTGCCAACTTACCCCTAACTCCTTGTATTACTTGAACCAAAGGGTATTTGTCTTCCTTTGTTTTGGGAACTTGAAGGCTTCCCCTAGTTTTGCTTGCTTAACTTTTGACTTTTCATTTTAACGTAACAACCTTTCCTGCTTTCCCCCTGGAGACATGTTTCCTTATGATTGTTCAATCGGTTATGTTCAGGCTGCATTCCTTTCGGCCCTGGTCGGAGTGGAAGTTGCACAAGTAGCATCCCAGGCTGCTGTGATGGCTCTCTCTGATTTAAAGGATGAAGAGTTTAAAGGAAGTATTAGAGCAACACAAGGTATGCGTGTTTCTCCATTCTATTTATTCACTTTCGGATGTGATATTTTTCTTAACATCAATTGGTGTATTCCCTGGAGAAAGGTACAATCTTACGAACAAAGAGGATAAACTTATCCTAATCTAAAACTTGTTTGATGAATAGGAATTTCGGCTATAGTTATTATTATTATTATTTTGGTGAATAACTATCCATTCTTTCAGTGGATATTTGTAGTTGTACTGTATTGCTGCTGCTGCATAGTTGCAGGTGCATCTTATGCCATTGAATATTGAGCTCATCTTGTAGGCTAAAGTGTAAAGGCTTGTTTTGGAAACATTTTTCTAGTATTATATCTCAAATCCCTTTAGCAAGCTGTCCTCAGGAAGTTTACGTTCATATCGTTTTGGACACGTTACAACCCCATACAAGTGAGGAGATGGTGCCAAGTGGGTTAACTGATGCGATGACGTAAAAGATTGATGTTCTTCTTGTGATTTGATTCCGTGGTGCACAAGCTTTTGTCATTATAACTATTATCCGGACCTGACTTTACATGTACTTGTGCTGCTTAAATAGCTAACCCCTCTTGCGCCTAGGCCGTTTTTCAATCTCATATATAACGAATTGCCATTTGAAATGCAAATCGCTATTTTTCCATTTCTCCTTGGTGCTGCAAAAGGCTAGTAATCATCACAGACGACATGGCATTTTCTGGTTTTCTCGTCTGCAAGATTTCCTTTTGGTTGGAGATCTGTTTTTGGTACTCAGGCTATGGTAAAACAAAGAAGAGTAATTCATATGCAGGTGATAAATTCTGGAACAAAGAGAATGCATGATGTGTTTAATCCTTATACTAAAGAACTATTGTAGAGGGGTTGGGGGCATCATACATGTTTTCTTCTTTGACATTCCTCGTTTGTACATTTGCTGTATTTTGTGGAAATGCCTCATTGAATAAGTTGATTGGCATTCTCTGTATGACTTTGAAGGAAGGTGTAAGGTACGAGGAATGAATTTGTCAGTCGCAATCCATTTATTCTTCAAACTAGTAATTGCTTGTTCTAGAGACCACCAGGGGAGAAAACCTTAAAAATGAAAGCATAGAGAGAGTACATAGTTATAGCACTCTGGCTTTCATTGGCGTTGCCTTTGAGGCAAAGAAATTGACTGGACTTCACCGTGCAGAATCCGATATTACACATAGTGGTGGTGGTGGCACTGCAAATGAAGCTTTGGTCGAAGCACAAAAACAGCTGGATAAGGAGCAAGAGGATTTGGAGAGAGCGGTATCCGCAATAGCTGTTCAGGTCTGTATCTCCCTGACATATGGAAAATGACTATAGTGTTGATAATCATCTATTGATCAACGGCTGTAAATGATAATTGTGTTGAAGTTGCGTCTCTAGTGTTGTGCTTGCATCATTTTTCCGTACATATATATATATATATATATATATATATATATATATTTGTTTTCTATTGGTATTTGAGAAGCAGTTTTTAAATAAGGAGGACTGATGCTAAGCCTAATGCATGTTTGCAGATGAAGGAAATGCATGAGAAGCTAGTGCATTTTGAAGAGGTAGATTTACAAGTGGAGCGGGAGTGGCAACAATTTCAGCAACTTGAGAATTCGCTATTCAATGACCAACTCACCTTACTAATGCGTAAATCTAGCGATCGTCTTAAAACTCTGAAAAACACAGAGAATGATACGACCAATATGTAACATTACATTACTACGGGACAGTATCTATGTTACAGCAGAAGAAGCAACTGACCAGACTCGTAGAGTTTTGTATCCTAGTAGTGTGTGTACTTGATTGATTCCCTGCTACTGGTGATATCCAAATTTCTGATGTTATATTATTGGATACTAAATATAGCCATCTCCTTGGATAATGAATGCTCTTATTCAATGAACTTAATACACAGGATACGTCTAATTAATTTTGGAGGATGTTGTAGAATATGTTTTACAAAGATAATGTTCATAAATGAAAAAGTGGTTTGCAGTTTTAACACATGGCTCCAGACCAAAACAAAAAAAATGAAGGCTTCTACTCGTCTCTTAAGAGAGCACAACTTCCATGGAATCTGCAATTACAAAGAATTCCAGTCTATGAGAAGACACACAATGCGCAAAATACGCTGGGAGTTCCCTCAACATAGAATTTTCAGAGATGAATAGCTGTAAAAACTTGTGCAAAAGCTGCATCTGATGGCTGAATGTTTCCACAATATCACCCACACATCATTGTGACTTGTTAATCCCACTCCGCAAGATATCGCTTAGCACTGAAATGTTAACAACATCAAAAGTTTTTCACTTGCCTGCATAACAAGTACAATGATAGCCCCCACCCTCTTCCCCTAAGACTTTGTTTGACATCAAACCAACCCTAACAATCCTATTGCGGCACAAGAATGCCCTATCAACAACATATGTCAGCCCACAACGGAGTAAAATGTCCATTCGTCTAGATTCTATCGTGATTGATCACCAAAACATGATTATTAGTGACATACTAAAACTAAAAGTGGTTTGCCTTGCACCTTTTAAAGTGCATGCAGAGTCAAAGTAAGATCTTGACAAAGATTCTGCAGGTAAGGTAATAATTACAACATTTATCATTTCCATAAGAATTGTTACCACCAATTGTGCCTTACAAACCCAGTGGCCTTTAAAGATGCGTGAAATGCCAAGAGGCCCAAGACTAATGTTGATTCATCCATTGAATATGGAGAGGGGCATCCAAATACATGTATGTACAGGAGAAAAAAAACTTCCCAGCTTAAAAATAAAAAAAATAAAAAAACTTGCAAGCTTAAAATTAGAGACAACTTTCAAAAATTCACCTGTATTTCCTCCAAGCTTGCTGAGGATTTTCTCTAAATTTTAGTCTCATTCATAGAACAATGATAAAATTATCATCACTCATCAGAGTAACCGGAAGGAATTAACCGCCTGCAATACATCACAACATCGTATGATAAACCAATAGTTGATTCTGAAGGTTTAAAGCTCAAGAAAGGACCAATTAATGATTTAATTCTGTAACATGTTTCAGATTTCTTGTGGTAGAAATTCCTTTATGCTTGCTAAGCAAGCAAGTAAATAGATCAGCCACGATTTAAAAAGTGTGCAGTCGAAATCTAGGTTGAAGTTGCACATGTACAGATATGCTAGGGTAAGGGATACGTCGGTTCATGATTTTTTACAGATATAGGATACAGGTGTGGTGGTGATACTAGTAAATATTATCTGAAACTACACGCCTGTGAGACCCTCGGATAATCATCCCTCTTCAAGGTTATGGCTAATCCTCAGCCCCTTGAAGTATCTTGAACTGTTTCGACCCTCTGGCGACACCCCGAGGCTCGGGGGTGACCTGATCAAACACGTTCCCACGATCTTATTCAATTGTGGTAATCATTCCTAGTGCCTTGTTCTGGTTGTAATCGTCACATGCAGCCCACGTTCTCAATCAAAGTGCCATAATGGCCACACGTTTCAACTTCCCACTCATGGCCTAACGCCTATAAATAACAACGGTTATCGGCCTTCAAAGGCAACAAAAATCATATATCGCCTAATCAGGTATCGCATATCATCCTTAATACAATCATTGATACGTTGCCTAATTGCCCTACCTTGATCCCCTCACGGGTACGTAGCCCTAACGGCCCAACCACCTCCAAAAAACATTTCCGGAGGGTTTATCTTTCCAAAACACCCTCATTGATACGTTGTTTAATTACCCTACCCTGATTCCCCCGCGGGTACATAGCCCTAACGGCCCAGCCACCTCCAAAAAACACTTCCGGAGGGTTCATCTTTCCAAAACACCCTCCACCTTGGTGAGTGTAAAATCCAACCTGGCCACTACGTATCGGATAGAACTCACGACTAAACAGGTGTATCCATACTAAGGTTTTGCACCATGTAAAGCAATTCAAATACTAGATTTTTTATGAATGAATGTAATGCATGTGGCATTCAACCATGGAAAAGCACTATATCAGTCCTAAATGTTCAGCCAAAACAAAACACAGTTTAATGAATAAATAATACTCACGGCTGTCTGAAGGTACATATATATACGTACTAAAAACTTGCAAGTATGACACAAGCAGAAGCTAGTACCACTTGTAATATAAATATTCTTAAATGCAACCAAATTTAACTTGTTAAGAGATGAAAATTGTAGATTACAGATACAACCTGTTCAAGATAAATGATAGGAGAGCGGTAAAATTACCTTTTCGATCGTGGAACCATATTTCTCTGCCTCTTCTTCAATGAACTATACAACATAAATACTATCAGGCTATAATCTAGACCTTGCATTAGAGTCTTCTTTATACTTTTAAGGTAAGACGTTAACGACAATAATAACCAGGAAGTGGATACTACATAAGTTTATTGGGAAAGGAACAAAACATAAGATTACACTTGCAATTGTGCTACACAAACCTGCCCTGTGAGAGTATACAGTCTGTTGTACCAACCATTGTTTGCTACTCCAAGCACGGAATATAAATGTCGGAGGCTTTCACCCGGTTTTTGGAGCGTGTACTCAATATAATACAACCCTAAGATCATGAACATTTAAGTATTAGCACACAGTTCACTGAGATGGAAAGTTCTCAAGATCATGGTAATCTATTAATAGTAGAAAACATTATGATGGATACTGTCATTTTCCAGCAGAAAAAGTGAAGATCCATAACAGTAGAAACAAGATTCTCAGGCAGCAAGATGATGGAAATAAGATTGAAGATTGTTTATATAAAATGTTAATTGTCCACCTCTCCATCAGCTTAAGTTTTTGGGAGAGATGGTAATTCAACATGGTATCAGAGCAAGAGGTCATGGGTTCAAACCTCCCTACAAACATCGCCTTCCAAAACAAAAAATGTTTCAAGTGTGGGCTTCTAGAAAAAAATATATAATAGGCCCACACTTGAGGGGGAATGTTGAAGTATATTAAATGTCAATTGTCTACCTCCACAACAGCTTAAGCTTTTAGGAGAAACGGTAATTCAACAAAGATTATAAGGAACTTAATGGAATGGCAATGTCTTTTTTCAAACTCTTTTCACAAATGATCCAGAGACGCACCACATTGACCTTCCTCTCAAAAAAACCTATCTCGGATGGTACAAGATGATCTAAGGTGCAAGAAGGGCTGAATCAACTATACTCCTTCTGGTAAACAATGCATACTTAAGGAAGTCTAACTGGCACATAGTGAAAAAAGAAAGAATCTCTATGGGTGAAATGAGTTTACCTTGTTATACTCCGAAGCATCACAATATGACAAGCTAAAACTAATTCCATTGATCCATGCATCTGAAGAAGTAGACGCATGTCAAGTCCCTAGTCATAAAGCATGCCAAGATAGAAATCGAGATAGGCAAACTAACATCCTTTTGACACGACCCTTGACAAGTCTTAGAATGTACTTGTAATGATAGTATGAAGAACAAATCTCAAATTCCAGTACAGGCCCTTATGGCAGACGTGATAAGAAAAGGACATATTGGAGTTGGCCAATGGGAAGGGGCTGAGATGAAGAGTTGCTCAACCTTGCAGAAAGTGCTCCCAAAAGTAACCCCAATAATTCTAGGTCTCAAGAAGAGTATAGTTGGATTCCTTGAAAATAATCTCCGAGCCTTTAAAAGCGCTTTGGAGATCCAGATAAGGAAGTCCCAGAGTAGGAGTTGGCAAATTTTGTTTGGCACAGGCATCATGTGCCTAGATATGCCCTCATATTATGGTTGGCATGTTGGAAGAGACTAAGGACCCAGGACAAACTAGAGGAACAGAGAATAATATCTCATAATCAGTGTCTGCTTTTCTGTGAAGTTAATCACAGCAAATAGTTCTTTGCAATTTGCTTGTTCTTTGATAGTCTTTATGCAAATAGAGTCTGGATTAGCATCCTAAAGGCCGTGCCTGCTATGTGATCACAAACACAGCTTCACAAAGGGTCCTTTCCTAGGCCGAAGGTAATAGCGGATGACTCGATTTCGAAGGAATATAGCTCGGCTAAGTTTGAAAGCAACAATATATGGCATAGGCAAGCGAGAAGTCAAAGGTTTCATACCAAGAAGATACGTCAAATGGTAAAGATGATAGAAATCATGTCCAATGACAGACTTCTTGCCAAAACATGAAGGGGAGAACGGAAATACAAAACCAATTCGAGATTGGCCTCAACTACTATATACGACACAAAATATTTTGTAAGCCGGTCCAGTTCATTTGTCTGTTTAAGGTATTTGTTGACACCCAAATCTGTAAAACATTTTAGACTATAAATGCATCGACCTATGACTTAACAAGAAAAAAATTAAAAGCAGTACCACATAGGTTTACAATTTCTAAATTCATTAACAGTTGGGTCCCATATAGACAGCATTGATGCAGACTGGAAAAATATGACTACTTACTAAGTCTTCAACAAAAGAGAAAGAACAAAAACGATCTATGTAGGCCAATAGTGTAAAAAGAAAGAATCAAACAAAGCAGACACCAACTTGCCATTATGGCACAAAAACATAATGGAATAGTTGCTCATTTTCCTTCGTGAATCACCAATTAGAATCCCCATAGGTATAAAAATCATGTACAGGTCCATGTTTGTTTGTTACCACTTACCATTAGCAGCTTTGCTGTCTACAAGTTTCGCAGCCACCCCCGGGGGCTTCTGCCAGCTTCTATCCAAACCACCTACCTGTTTAAACAGTCAAAGTCTGTGAGATGAGCCAGCCAGCCACCTGAACGGGTAATAGGGGAGAAGGGGCAATGGAGCCGGGTGCTTGAGAGGGAAAAGAAGAAAATAGCCTTTATATGGGGAGGGCTTTCCAGCAGAGGAAAGAAGTAAATACATTAGTATAATTCTCAAGAACAGCATAAGATTAACCAAGAGTTTTGGCTTGCAAGAATCCAAAAATGGTAGGAGATAATATGTATGTTCCCACCAGATTCTCTGCAAAAGCATCGACTTTTCCGAAAGATTCCAACCTGGTGAAATCAGCTCCCAGGCCTGTAATCACTATGGTGACTAGAGAAACAAATCAATTGAGTGAGTTGATCAAGAATTTGTTGATCTACCACTACCTGTCTAAGTAATAAGAAACTACAAGAATTTTACCATTTGAATTAGCAGATTCTTGAGGGTAGAATGCTATTAGTGCCTTAATTCCATCACCTTCCCCATTTCCAACTTCCCAATCTGTATGAACATGAAATCTTGATAAGGCATGTTTATGCTTCTACCCAATAACCATGGAGGTATTTCAATAATCTGATATATGACTAAAAGAATAACGTATGATTTATGCACACGAAAATTTACAAAAGAAGAATTTAAAAAAAAAAGTACTAAATATCAGGCTGTAACTTCCAAAACAGTTAACTCAAACGATCATTGAAGCTAAAGGTGACAATTGTCGTATTGATTATTATCCAAGAGCATATACAATTGTCAAACCAAAAACACATGAAACATCCATCCAGTAGCGGCAAAAGAGGGTGAGGAAAATACCTTGAGGTATGGATATTTTAAACTTGTTCACCTCGTCGGAGTAGAAACGGAAATCATCTGGTGGCATTAAAGAAATAAAATATCCATTTAAAGTACACATTGAAATTAAAACTACTTCTAAAAGAGGTTACATTCGGTAAATAAATGAAAGAAAGGAAATATAAAGGGAAATAGTATACCATTGTCAGCTAAAGCAAGTGGAATCGGGGTAAAAGAAAATGCAGCTGCAGAAAGAGCATGAAACAATAGCTTTCTCCTTTCAACGAGAGATGGAGCTTGATTTTGAACCCGTGCGTTGCTTTTGACAGTTAGATAATGCAAAGCAATGAAAACCAATCCTTCGTACAAAGCATATTAACCAAAAAAAAAGGAAATAATCTGATTACCTTGAGTTCGGAGTATGGTCGGAGGAGTTGTCGGACAGGGAGACGGTTGAGCTGGTGTATATTGGGTTTGCCTTGATGAGCCGTTGAATGTGAGGCATAGCAGTAAGTAGAGGAGGGACAGCAGCAGCTGCCGCCGGTAAATCGGAGAGCTGAGGAAGACGGAACTGAGACTGAGCCATTCACTGCACTCTCCTTCTTAGCAAGGTTTTCTTTTCTTCTGGTTTTTTATGCCATGAGGTATAATCAATGAATGATCTTCTAATCGTTGTTTGTGCTCTTCGTTTGTGGCCTCAAAGTCTTGTGGCAAAAAATTGTATGTTTTTAGCCAAAACTTGACTCGAGTGATAAATGTATTAAAAATGTCTAGAGAGATCACCGGTTCGATTCTCATCTGAGACGCCACGTTAAAACTCTCGCTTACGCTTCTATTCCCGAGTAAAGTTAGCCGACTTCTCTGAGACGACGCATTACCACTGAACTCCGAATTAGTCGGACCAAATTCTACCCAACTTAGACATATTCTCGTTATTAGACGTCATCTTTTGATAGGCAATGAGAGAATCTTCTTCGAGATCACCTTAGAGAAGGGGAAATTATATCCCGCGACTTTTACAAGACGCATCATTATTGGATATGATATCATGCATGGCAAGAAAGAACATAAATTAGTTTTTATCTCAATGCTTGCGTAAATGGCCCAACGACAATGGGACAGATGCGTGTGACTCCCGATAAATTTCCCTTAGAGAAGCCCCATGTAATAGCGTAGAAACATGTTGAGTAAGGATTCTCATTACTCTTTGTTGATTAACAGAGTTTGATCATTTCAAGGTAACACAACTTATATGTGACTAAATGACATTGAAATGTACACATTATCTTAATATGTCATCATAATTTTGATCTCACACTTAAGTATTATGTTATATCCAATTTGATCAAATTGTCGTCACATTGTGTATCATTTTCATGTCTTGTCTGTAATAATGTCATTAACGACTTATTACAGTACATGACACAAAGCTAATTGATGTAATAGATATGATATAGCGGTGTCTAAACAAAATCTACAAAGATAAAATCCATAGAAAGACATCAATATATGGATACGTCAAGTTCTCAAATGATACAACTTATAATTGAAGATGCTAACATGTAAAACATCATGATACACTTATGTATCATCAAGATGAAACAATCGATAAAATCATATATCAGTTTTGGAGAGAGAAACGGCAGCCACAAGATCAAAATATGATCCAACTATCATGATCAATCAAAGTACAAAGTTGGCACTCTAGCAAGTACAAGATCACATCAACTTTCCTCCATCACCTTTTCAGGGAAATTGGAAAATCAGGGTTGTTCCCTCTCTTCACTTGGGAATAAAGTTACACTTTTTTTTACAAAAATGCGTTTTTAGAGTATCACGACGATAATAATGAAAGAAAGATTTTTACGGCAATAATAGTGTCGTAAAATCAGTGATTACGACACTATTATTGCCGTAAAAAATCTTTTTACTCCACTATTATCGTCGTGAAAAATTTAACTCCACTATTATTGTCGTAAAATCTGTTTAACTCTATTATTATTGTCGTAAAATCTGTTTAACTCCAATATTTTTTACTCCTCCACTATTATCGTCGTATTACCTAAAAACGCATTTTGTCAAAAGTGTAACTTTATTCCCAATTAGAGAGGGGGAACAAGCCTGATTTTCCAATTTCCCCACCTTTTCACGTCCCTTTATGAACGGTTGGAAGACTTCCAGCTGTTGCAAAAGATATTTTACAGCTTGTTATACGGTAAGGAAGCATATAGGAACATGTTCAAGTCCAATCGAACACTATATTATCAAAGGCGAAATTCAAATTCAACGGTTAGTTCCTATTCTGCTTGGTTGAATTTCTTGGCTATATAAAGAGGATGATCTGAGTTGAAGAAAGGTTTGAACATTCATAGCCGAAGCTTATGCTTTGTTATCTTTAATCAGAGCTCAAATCGTAATAGGCTTTCATGAAAATCTTCTGAGTTTAAGTCTGATACACAGCTGACAAGGTTGTCTATGCAATCTGTTTGTAATAACTTGTTGTTGAGCTAGACTGAGCTTGAAAGAAGCTGCAATCAGTTCTAGTAGTATAATTAGAGGAACAATCTAAGATCCATGATTAAATTTTTATTAGCAAAGAAGCGCAAGATCGAGCTTAAAACAAAGACAAAGTTGTTATGCTAGAAGTTTGTGAGCAGATTCTGATCAGCGTTGTTGTGCTGTTGTTTTGGAGTTGATCAAGGTAATGTCTTGCTGATCAGCTAAGACTTAGTGGGTGCTTGGAGTTGTAACACTCTTGTAACAAAAGCTATCAGTGGTAATAAAATAAATCCCACTAAAGGGAGGTTCAAATCCAAGTCATACTTAATACAAGATTGACTGCAAGTTGGATATTTTACACATGTTGTTGGAACCTATCTAAACCACGTGTTCATTACTTACTATTTACTTACTGCAATCTGAATGACTTAATGCTTGAAGGCTTAACTTATTATGAGTTCATTGACTTTATACTCAAGCATTTTCATCATCAAAGTGCACCAGAACTTGAACGAAATCAATATGCATATTGAATTTGTTTTGTACTTGTCTTGGACACTCTTGAACTTAGCCTAAGTGTTCTTGGACTTGCAGCTAAGTTATAATAGATCTAATAAGGGTTATACTTAGCTCTTATCCACATATCTAACCACTTGATCTTGTTATAACCTTTACACAAGTTATCTTGTAAAGATAAAGTCTTAAAGGGAACTTTTAAGGGAAAATGTTTGGCTTAAGAACCATTCACTACCCTCTAGTTGATAACTTGATATTGACCCTATAAGATCTTTCATTTGGTATGAAAGCTTGTGTTATATGTTCTATATTGCTTGAAACATCTTGAACACTGAAAATGGCTTCAACGAGAGTTACTAAACCCCAAGCGTGCATGTCTAGTATGAGACCATTCTACTTTAATGACAAAATTTATACACTGGAAAAGATCCACGAGTCTACACTTGGAATCTCTGGACACCGACTTATAGTGTGTCATTGAGGATGGTCATTTCATCCGAATGAAAACCAAGCTCACAAATTATGTGGTTGAAGATTTTGTCAAAACTAGACAAGAATACGAAGAAGCTGATAAAAAGAAAGTTTCTACAAATGCTAAATATATGACCATCCTGATGAATTCCTTGAGTAACGAAGAGGCAAGATATGTATCTCAATGCAATACTACCAAATAAATAAACTGAAATTCTAGATGGAGTATGAATGAAGCAACGAGTCCAAGATTAATATCATGATGCACTCTTATAAATTGTTGAAGATGTCTCCTACAGAATCCATGTGTTAAATGGATGGTAGATTGACTGAGATTATAAATTCACTTGAATCTCCTAGTAAAACATTTACCAACCAAGATAAGGTTTAGAAAGTCATGGGGAGTTTACCATCTGAATATGATCCCAAAGTGACCTCCATACAAGAAGCAAAAGACTTTATAATCCTTCAGAAAGATGAACTTATTGGTTCCCTGCTTGTGTATTTCATATAGATGTGAAAGAAAGTTGCAAACATGAAACCAAAATGGTTTCTCAACCCTATACAATGATGAAAAGATGAGTGAGAACCTCACACCGATGGTCAAGAATTTTAAGAAGTTTGCAAAGAAAGCTTTCAGCTACAACATGAAAAATTGAAACTAATGCAAAAAGGCCACTGTAAAGAAAAATCTGCTAAGAGATGTTACAAATGTAATAAGGCCATTATGCAGGTGAATGTCCTGAGAAGAGGGATGATCACGCACCTGGCAGCATAAAAATAAGATTTCAAAGTTAAAGCCTCGTGGAGTGATTCAACTAATACTTGATAGGGTGGGCCCATCTCTCCACTCTCCGTGGGGAGGCCCCGCCAGTCGGCCCGCTAGTTTCCAGGCCGGGCTCAGTCGGAGCCGATCATCCTGCGACACCGAAGAATAAAGATCGGCGTCATAAGAGAGCTTGAGGCCTACAAGGCGGGTCTCTGATCGTGCACCACCCCGCCTCCCACGCGGGGCGAGCAGCCGACTTCCGCCTATTAATATAATGTCTCTAATTGTAATTACATCCAATGTTATCCACTCTTGTCCTATAAATAGGGCTTTGTGTAACCACATTGAAGGGATAAATTCTGAATATATATAAAAGATAAGGCCAAGCTAAATTCACCAACTCTCTCTGCCAACCGCACGGCACCACCACCTTCACACACAGCTCCACCGCGAGCAACCACCAACAACACCATTATAACGCCAGATATCCACCATAACACCCCCGCTGACACCCCTAGATAATTTAGACGTTATCAGTTGGCTCCGTTACTGGGAAAAAGAAGGTTTTCAGCCTGCTTCCGGGGTACGACTCATCCACGGTTTGCAAGGCTCACGGCGGCTACAGGGAGAGCTCTTCTTCTCCAAGTCACCCCTGACGTTTCTCAGCAAAAAGCTCTCAGCAAAAAGCTCTCAGCTCTCTTACATTAACGTTCACAATCTCGACTCAGCGTCAAAGTCACCCCATAACAAGGTAACCTCCTCGACTCTTTGTTCAGAATCATGAGTTTGCATTTGAATCATCACATCTCTCATGATTTTTGCATGAAGAAACTCGTAAGAGTTGGCATCATACGTTTCTGATGACAGTTAAATTATACATGTTTATGTCATCAATTCTAACCTTAAATCGGAGTTGATTATATATATTTCATGTTTAATCACGTGTTTATATTTATTATTTAATGATAAGTGATTATTAATATGATAATTGGTATTTAGCTATTTTTATTATAAAAGAGCAATTAATTGTGTGATAAATGCTGATTTTGCAGATCATGATAAATCGGGAAGATAATTATCATGCAATCGGGAGATCTCAAGATAAAAGAGAAGAAAATCGGAGCATTAAAGAAAAGATAAATCGAGATCAATTCAAAAGCATGGAGTGGGGAACAAGTCGATTTAACCGAGTGTGAAAACGCGTAAAGAGGGAGGCTCGGTCGACCGAGCCATGCCATTCGGTCGACCGAGCGTGTAGGTTCGGTCACCCCGAGCCTAATGTGATAAATGCATGTCAATCTTCTGGATTCTCCCTATGTCGGCTTCAACTCCTATATAAGCAGCAGCTACGAAATTGAGAACACACACCACTACAACACAAAACAATTCATGCAATTTTAGTTTTTAAGTTTTATTTTCTTTATGTTCGCTCATTGTGGATTCGCTGGATTCTCCGATTAGGAGCGCATTAAAGAGTGGGAGTCACTCTCGTGTTCGAGGGTATGACTATTCAATTATGCAATCTTTATTCGTAGATCTGTTGTATTTTATTATGGAGTAATTTTATTTGTATTGATTGCGTGATGTAGATCTATTTACGAACCCATGTGTTTAGGTTAGAAACGTTAAGAAGTAATCATGATTTGTTCCGACACGAGCGTGTTCGGTCGACCTAGAGACGTGTCACTTTCGGTCGCCCGAGTCTTTGTCGCTCGGTCGACCGAGCCTGGCAATTTGTAGGGCAATATCATGATCGGCTTCGACTACGTCGATTTCTCCGAATTGGAATTAAAAAGAGTAATTAAACTCGATCAACTTAGTTATTCGTCATCATAATTTAACATGAAACCTAAAAGTGATTGTTACTTAGGATATAGATTGAATCGGCATCTAAGAAGCACGCCTTACCCTAGGAATGTTGCTTAGATGAGGTTACGGTTTATACCGGCATCCCTAGTCTCGTAATTGTGCCGGTTATATGAGATAGAGGCATTAAAAAGCGAAGTCACGTAATGGAGGCACGATGATTTGTAGGGCCTAATTGGAACTAAATCTACCTTGGGGATGACTCCGTAGTCATAATAATTAATCTTTAACGCTTGTTTTGTCTCGTTATCATCCTAATTCACATGGGAAGTTAAAATCTACTAGCGTAATCAATACTATTTGTCTAGATAATATCAAACGTATTATCCGTGTTTTAGTAGTCTTTAGTTTGTCTCTGTGATCTTTTGTGTCTTGTGGTTGTCACTATTTTATTTTTCTCAGATTTAGTTGGTCGTTGACCGCCTTTCAATTTAGTTCTAATAGGATAAAGTTGTGTTTTATTTGTGCCGAGTCTCGTGGGATCGACTCTCGACTCTATCTCGGGTGTACTACAATTGAACCTAGTTCTCTTGCTAGTGGGATAGTAGGCATCGAGTTATTAATTTAACTTGACCACGTCATCAGTTTCCTGGCCGGAGACTACGTTTCAGAGCTTCCATTTGTTCTTTGGTGGTTGTGCTTTTACGAAGAAGGGTTTGAATACACGTGAATCTGTCGGTTGTGTTCTTGAAGAATCGACACTCTCGACATCTTCACGTTAAGGGAAAGAGCCAAGCTCACACTCGTTACTTTGACTGTTATCATAGCATTATCTCGGTAGTTGGTTTATGCCTGCTTGAGTTTCTGGGTATCACGTAAGGATAAGGGCTCACTTTATTGCGTTATGTCATTTTCTTTGAACCTGGAAAAAAAGTCACGACAGAATCAGTAGGATGTTGGAGTTTTTGGGACTTCACGCTTGAGAATCGCAGTTGTCCCTCAAATTCCGACATCCATACACCGGCCCCGTTGCCAGACCCACCGGTTAATACCTTTTCAACAATATCCCCGATAAGCCGCCTGTGCCTCCGCAAAGTACAAAGTTGGTAAGTGTCAGAGCAGTTGAGGATCAGAGTACTATTTGTCTTTTAGCACAAGCATCCAATTAGACTTTGACACATGGCAGGGGCCAAAGAAAAAGTCCACATCCCACCTACTCCAGGGAAAGGATCCGCAAGAGATCCTCACCGTCAAGACGACGCGGATCACACACTTGAAAACCCCACTGCCGGATGGGGCAACGCACAGACAGAGGCCGGATCGAAGTTAGATACCGACGCCAGAAATATAATAAATCGGAGGAGGTCCAGTTCTAGGAATGACACGGGAAACTCAGTTTCGGTTCACTCCGCACCAACACGTGGAAGGAACATAGTAGGGACCTCGAAACAGCGCAAGGGTAAAGAGACAGACCTGGAGAAAATTCCAGGGGTAGAAGAGACCCCATAGGCTAGATCTCTAAAAGCAAAAGCGGAGTTGGCCTACGCAGAATATGAGAAACAAATGTATACGGCCAACTTACGTCTGGCCGCGTGTAACCTACCTCTCATGACCATTGACGAACAGATCCCCACCCTGTCTGAACCTAGGGGAGCGGCCACATACAGAGAACCACCGGCTTCCACTCACGACCTGACCAGGGTCGAACCGGGAGCAAGTGAATATTCTTCAGCGGGACATAAAAGAAAACATATACCTGAGAAAAGCGGTGAAAGAGCGTTGACCCTGGAATGGTTAGGCCGCCTAGAGAAAAAACCTTTGCATCAGTTGTTGGGCCCCTCAACGCCTGAGAAAAACGCAATACCGCACCACGAGGGCAGGGACCCCCGTGATGCGCGACTCATCATAAATGAAAAACGAGCAGAGCGAGACAAGGAATTAGAGTACTACGCGGACTCGGACGACGTTATCAAAAGAAAGATGGTACCCGTCAGAAGTATCGTGCCCGCCAGGGACGACATGATGGAAAAAATGGAAAGAGAGATCTCGGAATTGAAAAAAGCAAAACAAGATGGGAAACCCGAGCCGACTCAAGGAATTGATGTCCTCTCGGACGAGATACTGGAGTCGCTACCTCCCAAGGGCGTACAATATTCACAATATGTTTACTACAAGGGAACCACCTGCCCCATGGAGTGGATAGCTGCATTCCAAAGCCGGACACTCTTAGCCACATCGAACAAATCGGCATGGTGTGTTGCGTTCGTAGAAAGTATGCAGGATCAGGCCGCGGCCTGGCTCCGGAGCTTACCTCACGGCTCAGTCAAAAATTGGGAGGAGTTAAGAACGAAATTCTTGAAGGAATTTGAAACAGCAGAGCGACATAAGAAATCCATCGAAGATCTGTATGAGATACGCTAGGGAGATGGAGAATCCTGCAAGAGCTATTATGATCGGTTCATAAAGGTATACGAGCAGACGAAGAACCTGCCCGAGAATGAGGTTCAAAGGGGTTTTCTGAACGGTATCGCCAAAGGAGCGATGAAAACGCACTTCGCCATGAACCACCCTACGAATTTGCGGGACCTCCTCAACCAAGCCCGAATCTTTGGACTGACCGAAGCAACCCCCCACCCTCAGTAAAAGGAAAAAATCGAAGCGAATCCAAACACTCGAGGGAAGAAAAGAGGGAGGAGCATAGGGAAGAGCGGAAATACGATCGAAGGAGAGGAAATGATCGAGACAGGGAGGTCCGAAAGCCATTTAAGTTCGACGAGTCTGAGTTCGTTCCCATCAACGCGAGCCTGTCTGAAATATTGAATGAGATCCGGGATAAGGTGGAACGGCCTAGACCTTTGAGGTCCGACCCTAGAACGAGGGATGAAACAAGGTATTGTGATTTTCATGAAGATCATGGGAATCTCACCAACGAATGCTACACATTTTCAAGAATGGAGAATTAGACAAGTATAAGAAACACGGCGGTGGAAACAGGGACGATAGGGGGCCTCGAAATGAAATCAAGGTAATCGTCGAAGAGTTCCCTAGCAACCACCTAATCGAAAGTCAAATCAACACGATCAACGTCAGGGGAAGGGAAAAACCAATCGTTCTGGCTCCGGACGAACAAGTGATCACATTCACTCGCAGCGAGCTGGCGGGCCCGCCCGGGGCAATAGAACTGCCGATAGTGGTACAGGTCGGAATAAATGACTTTGGTGTCAATCGGGTACTCCTTGACACCGGGGCCGCTCGAGACATCATCTACCTAGAAACCCTGAAACAGTTGAAGGTGGGAATGTCCAGGTTGAAGCCTTACTTAGGGATGTTGGAGGGATTCTCCAACGATAAAGTGATAGTGTTGGGCGTCATCAATTTGGAGGTAGAAGTTGGCGACCACCCGCCATACCGCAAGGAGAAAATTGATTTCTTGGTGGTCGATCTGCATTCCCACTATACGGCGATCCTGGGAATCCCGTCGCAAAGAAAGTTCCAGATGGTTGTTTCGATTCCCCACCAGAGGGCAAAATTTTACACAGACGAGGGTATCGGATTAGCCGTCAGCCGACCTCAAACTCTACTAAACTATGTTACGACAAATCGCAACGATTATCCTGCAAGAGGATTGGGCAAGAGGCCCCAGGGTGAAGCATCTGAGTCGGCTTCTAGAAGGGCTCGCGTGGACACAATTGGGGTAACGAAAGCTCCAAACGAGCCTTGCCCCTAGAAAAGATCGCGCGTGCCAGACCCAAAACAGTCATTTGCGACACCCTCCATGTCAGAGATGAATCAGATTTCACCGCCGAAGACGAGCTGATTGAAATCGCTATCAACGAAAAATATACTGACCAAAAGGTGAAAATTGGTGGGCAAATGGAAGAGGATGAAAGGGAGAATTTGATCTTGCTGTTAAAGGAAAACCTGGACACTTTCGCATGGGTAGTCACGGACATGAGAGGCGTGGAGCCCGAAATCGCGCTACACCATCTGAATGTGGATCCTCACTTCAAGCCTATAAAACAAAAAGCATGCCAATTCTCCAAAGAAAAAGAGGAAGCAATCAAAGTCGAAGTAAACAAGCTGATCGAAGCCAGAATTATCTGAGAGCTTCAATACCCGACCTGGCTAGCCAACGTAGAGATGGTCAAGAAGCATAATGGAAAATGGCGCATGTGCGTCGACTTTACCGATCCGAACAAGGCCTGCCCGAAAGATCCTTATGAGCTACCCAGGATCGACAGAATGGTCGACCGGATAGCCGGCTTCGAAATGTTAAGTTTCTTGGACGCATACTCCGGGTACACCAAGTGATGATGTCTGATAAAGAGAAAGAGTTAACTGCTTTCCGAGTGGCAGGTGGAATGTACTACTACAAAATGATGCCGTTTGGTTTGAAAAACGCCGGATCGACTTACCAGAGGATGGTCAACAAAGTGTTCAGTTCTCAGATAAGGAAGAATATGGAGGCTTATATAGATTACATGGTTGTCAAGTCCGTCCGAACTGATCATCTAGCCGACCTGCAAGAAACCTTCAGCAATGTAAAGATACATTCGATGAAGCTGAACCCCACGAAATGCACATTTGGGGTCCAAGCCGGGAAGTTCCTAGGTTTCATGGTAACTCAAAGGGGGATCGAGGCGAATCCGGAAAAGATCCAAGCCCTGGACAACATAAAAGAGCCAACATGTGTGAAGGAGGTCCAAAGGCTAAACGGAAGAGTTATCGCTTTGGGCAGATTCGTCTCCAGATCCGCCGACAAGTGCCTCCCGTTTTTCAAGATCCTCAAGGGAAATAAAACATTCGAATGGACATAAGAGTGCTCTCAAGCCTTAAAAGCTATCAAGACATACCTGGCAAGCCCTCCGCTGTTAGTCAGCCCGATCCTAGGAGATGAGCTCTTTTTGTACCTGACAGCTTCGGACCGGGCCGTTTCCGCTGTTCTTGTCAAGAAGGATGGGACCCTCCAAAAGCCTGTTTATTATGTTTCCAAGGCCCTCAGTCCCGTTGAGAGCCGCTATCTTAATGCATAAAAATTTGCTTACTCGCTCGTTGTTGCTGCCCGAAAACTTAAGGCTTATTTTTCTTCACACACAATTGTGGTCTTAACGAATAGTCCTCTACGACAGTTGTTGTATAAGCCGGACCTCTCGGGTTGAATGCTGCGATGGGCCATAGAGTTGACTGAATTCAACATTCGATATGAACCCAGGAAAGCTATCAAGGCACAGGCTCTAGCAGACTTCATAGTCGAAACAAGCTTCAATAAGGAAGGACCCGCCGGACAGCCTAGTTCGCCGAGCGTTGACAAATCGAACACCCCAGCTGAGGTCGAGCCGAACAGACCGACCCTCTGCTTGCAGATGTATGTCGACGGGGATGCGAGCCGAAACGGTTGTGGA
Organism: Gentiana macrophylla; assembly: GCA_026214975.1. Lineage (NCBI taxonomy): Eukaryota > Viridiplantae > Streptophyta > Magnoliopsida > Gentianales > Gentianaceae > Gentiana > Gentiana macrophylla. Next base: position 36,406,407 of record CM047806.1, on the reverse strand, counting down.
GCTGGGATAATACTCCTGGAGCCAGGTTCGTCTGAAGAAATTGAAAAAACCTTAAGGTTCAATTTCACCGCCTCCAACAACCAGGCCGAGTATGAGGCGGTCATAGCCGGACTGGAGTTGGCCAAATCTATGAACGTCAAAAACTTAGAGGTATTCTACGACTCAGATGTGGTGGTATACCAAATTAATGGCACGTTCGAAGCAAGAAACGAAGTGCTGAAAAAGTACCTCATCCTTGTCCAAAAACTAAGAAGCAGCTTCAAATATTGTGAATTCAAGAACATACTGCGGGAGCAGAACGAGCGGGTAGATTAATATCCAAAGATGAGTTCAGCGATCCCGCGGTCATGTTCGAGTATCTTGAAGAGCCACCTCTCTCCCGGGCCGAAATCATGGATATCCAGCCATCGGCTTTGTCCTGGATAGACGAAATCAAAGCATATATAGAAAATGGGATTTTGCCAGAGGATGTGAAGGAGTCTCAAGCCTTAAGGAAGAGGGCGGCGCGTTATACAATCCTAAACGGAGTTCTATACCGACGATCATTCTCGGCGCCTATACAATGTGCGCGCCGAAGAGGTAAAAGGGATACTCACGGAGCTACATGAGGGTGTGTGCGGCGGCCACCCCTCCAGCCGTACTTTGGCCCAAAAAGCATTATTAGCACGGTATTATTGGCGGCGGCGTAAGAAGCGAAAGATACGCTAAAAGTCGCGATAAATGCCGGTAACCGCCACCATACCCGATCGCCCTCGGTGGAACAAAGCATTGTTGTTGCCGCGCGGCCCTTTGACATGTGGGCAATCGACCTCATAGGTCCGCTCAAGAAAGGCAGATCAAAGTACGAATATGTGATCGTCGTCGTGGATTATTTTACAAAGTGGATCGAAGCCAAGGCGCTCATGAAAATCTGCGCCAGAGATATAATATACTTTTTACTAGACCAGGTTTGGACCCGGTTTGGGGTACCGCGGGCTATCGTATCCGACCATGGCCCACAGTTCAGGGATGAGTTTGACAGACGTTTTCTAGGCTATACAATCCTTACCGGCAGTGTACCGGGTCAAATTGTAGTTCTAGTCTGGTGAGTCAGGTCGTATCCTCAGGGAAATGAAAATCTAATTCAAAGTGTGGTTAAACACCAAGAAGCTATTATTAACTCGATCTAAGTCGCAGTTTTTACCTTTTATAGGGTTAGATTGTTAGAGTTAGATGTTAGTAAAACAGTAAATAAATACTTATACAATATACAGATATATATATATATATATATAAATATAATATATAGAAACTAGCCAAGATAATGTTATTGAACCATGATCCTTTTAAGTTAATAGATGAGATGTATATTCCTTTTTCAAGGTGTAATTTATGTGAAACGGTGCACTCCTCACCAACAGCGATTCCTCTCACACGAGCGGCGTTTAAATCGTCATATGTCTCATCAATCATCAATGTCATCCAAAAGATTGGGTACTCCGCTTTTGTCATGTGGTCAATGTCAAGGATCTCGATCGTAAACAGGTAAATTAACGTAATAAGATCTTGAGCACAATTTTAATAAGATTTGTTTCTCTCAAAACAAATCGCCCCGGTAGGAAATAGGATTCCGTTGTCACGCTTTCACTCGGCCATTTTACCCTCCGGTTTTTCTACCTTTTTTTCTCATATCCTAATTTCACCGTTTAGTTCGTCATTAGGTTACGATTCTGTTTATATTGATTAGCTATGTCAATATTAACGTTTCATTAAGCTCAAGTAGAAAAAGATTCATCATATTCAATTTTAATCATTTTTAACATAGTCAATCATTCATTTTACCAAAAAGATTAAAATAGTTCAATTGCATATTTTGGCTAATATTACTAATACTAATATATATATATATATAAATAGATAGAAATAATAAACATAATAACATTAGAATATATTACTGATTACAACTGTTGAATCGGGGTTGTTTCCACCGGATAGAGCATAACAAAGCTTCGAAATCAACAATCTTCGATAATTATTCCACCATTACAACGATACTATAACTACTTTATTTATATATATATATAAAACATATACATACATACATATATATATATATATATATATATATATATATATATATATATGGGCCCAAAATGTTGAAAACAAGAAAAGAGAAGAAAGGAGATGGAAGAAATGGGGAAGAGATGAGAAGAGAGGGGCAAAGGATTGTGATGAGTTTGGGGAGGTATTTATAGGGAGATATATATATATATATATATATATATATATATATATATATATATATATATATATATATATATACACATATATAAGAGTATATGGCGATGGATATGCTAGCAAGTTTGTTAGAAGATGGTGGGTGTAATGATGAGTTATCACATGCACCATTAGGTGGTTATAATCAAGTTGGGAAAATATCTCCACTTTTCCCGGCGTTTCTATTGCGGCGCTTATCGATAAAATAGCCATAACTTGAGTTGTAGACCTCCAATTGACATGATTCAAAATGAGTTGGAAAGCTCATTTGAATATCTACAACTTTCATACAGAACTCTTCCCCAGAAAATGCCTCTAAGTTGGGTCAAATGTCTGTCGAAGATATTTTACGGTATAAGTACGTAGGAAAATCGACCCTTTAAACTCGTAAGCTTGAGGCATCTTCTTCTTTCCCTCAAAATCCATCTTTTAGTGCTCAAAACATGTCGTTACGTGGAAACTTGGTCAATGTATAATCCTGCAATGAATTACCAAAACACCAAACGTAAATCCGACACGACATTCCGGTTACTAAACCGGTACAAAATTTATAATAACATAATAAAAACACGATAATTTATATAATAATTACTACTTATATATTTTGATAAAACTAAGTAATTATGACTTGAATTGATACAAAAATGCTCAAAGTGTTATCAATATTAGGGTAAAATGTCATAATAATGATTGACAATTTGTCGCTCATCACAACTCCCCACTTAGCTTTTGGTCGTCCTCGAACAAAACAAGCGATAAAAATTGAATGAGAGACAAATTCATGAAGATATAAGATGTAAGGGACAACCAGATGTTGCAACCATTCGAATTACAACCAGGCGTTAACCTTAATATAAATGTATAACAGAGTGTGTGTGTGACAAGCCTTTTCAATTTCCACTATCCTCTCTTGAATAATTCAAGCAAACGCACAAGTAACCATTCAAGCCAGTCCATTATGACTTTCCTAGGTATAGGCGATAGATTCCACACAAAGTTCTCCCGTGTACTTATTAGGATAATCCCTAATGCATATCATTCGATTTATACTGGGATAGTCGAAAGATAACTAAGTTTTCAACCATGCTTAACCAACTTTCCACATTGTCATTTGCCAATTTTTACTTAATTTCACATGTGTAGCATATGCCTTCATTCCCAAAGAATAGGATGTTTCGTGATAACACCCTAGGCGGACTACTATCATCGAGCGATGGGAGCTTTTAAGCCTCATAGTGATATAGGGCGCTTCGTGATAACGCCCACCGCACTCAAATCATTGGTAGCTACATCCGACATATAAATAGTTCATCTTAGTTTGGTATTCTTTCTTTCATTTCACTTTCCCAAAAACTTAACTCATATCCTTCCTATCACATTCAAACCTTCAAATATTCACAAAGACACGCTCGTGAAGTTAGTACTAAGTTATCGCTTTTATTAAGCACAAGTCTCTAGGATAAACCACTAGATCTGAATGGGTACAGCTTTAAAATTTTCGCTTCAATATCAAAGGCTTACGTGAAGGAATTCATGTTACACAAATAAATTTGGGGTTAAAATGCACTTACGGTTCACGTTGGTTATACACATCCAAATTGATCATTACATCTTCAAATCAATGAAATATATGCCTTGTACAATTTTAATCAACTAAATAATGTTCGAAAAAGATCAAAAAAACTAAGGAATTTATTGATACAAAATAAGCATCAATGCCATTGCTAGACCAACCACGACTCCACTCCCCACTTACGAACTTACATTGTCCTCAATGTAAAGTGAGTGTAAATAAGTTGTTGGGAAAGCAATGGTGCACTTAAACAAGTCAAAACAAATACTGGGATGATAAAAAAGGGTGGGTGGGTGGGTCAAAGTTATGACCGTTGTGTGTGCAAATAAAATAAAAGTGTATGGAGTGTGACAATGTAGTGACAGAAGGTAGATAAACACACCACATAAACTTTTATTGGTTTAAAACACACAATATTCCATAGTAGTTAAACTAATACATGTCACACATTATTTGAAATTTAAAACAGACTAGATCATGATATGAAATGTGTGACAAAGTATTAACTCTGAGTCTTTTATACCCAGATCCTCAAGGGTTCTTTCAAATCGTTCTATCAACCTTAGTCCAAGAAATGATGCATTTGAATTTTCTCTTTGCTTTCTCTCGGGATTTTCGGATAACCACCTAATCGTTCCCGTTTTAATGACATTCAAACATTCATCCTGAGACTTGGTGAAACAAAATGAAAATCAATCCAAAGTATTGGCAAATTATCATCCAAAGTATGAGTAATTATTATATTTAACATTTTTACGGGCTGCCTCCCGGTAGCGCTTTTGGTTAACGTCGTTTGCTCGACACTTAAACAACCATAATGATGATGATTAACTAATATAATATACTAAACAAAATGGGATACTTCTAACAATTACTCACCAAAGCATGTAACAATTAAGCACACGATCAGTCGAAAATAAATGCTTAAGGAATAATTAAAAAGATAGTACCCGTGATTTTACTATATTTATAGTCTATAGCTAGACTTTTCCTTGCTTAGGTTTTTAATGCACTGGTGGTGGGTCATCCTCATGTACCACATCCGTCTTTTTTATCAATACTGGTCTCCAACATATGTTAGACGAATGTCGTCGAATCCAACGGTTCTTGACCTTTTCCTTTGATTTTCGAGCTTTCGGTTTGTGAGCCTTCATATTATTGATAGAGTCATCTTCTTCAACTACCCGCGTGTTAGTACGATCCACAACAAGGGGACACAAAGTGTCCATACAAGAACATGGTTCTTGTGTAGTGCATGGATATTTCAATGAAATGTAAATGTTGAAGACAACGCGCTCATTATTCACTCCCAAACTAAGCTCTCCCTTCCGAACATCGATCACAGCTCCCACCGTTGCTAAAAATGGTCTCCCGAACCGTTTCTTTCTGGATAGTATGTCTTTAAGAAACTTACCATATTCCGGCATATTGATTAGAGCTTCAATGAAAGGGATATTAATAGTTAAGTGCCGAAAAGTGTCAAGAAATCGTCGTGCATTTCTTATCCAACTTCATCTTTTTCATTTCCTCTTTCGGGGATAGGGAAGTGATTCAAGATCAATTAAATTAGGGTTAGAATGTATACTTCCCTTACCCCTTGTAGTTAGACGAAGATGGTGAAGCTTCCTTGGATGTTTGTGCATTTGGAGGACACCAGTGTGTCATCATTCTCGCACATTTTTCTTCAGAATCACTGACTGGATATGGTGCTGCCCTGTCAGGTTGAACCGAGGTGAATTTGGGTTGAGCCGGATAAGGTTCGGTTTGAATTAGCCCTTTCAAACTTGATTCCTTTTTAACCCGCTCATTGGACAAGGTCCTTAGATCATCCAGTCTTGGATTTTTCAATATTCTAGGAACCTTGACCCATTCCTCATCCTCACTTTCAGGTTCAATATATCTGTTTTGTCTTAGGAAATCTTCAATAATGTCCACTTCCTCTTTGGTGAATTCAGGTTCATCTTTAGATTCCACATTATTTTCAAATTTACCATCTAAATCATCCTCTACTTCATTATTTCCAAGTTTTCTAATCCATTACTTCCACAGATTCTTCCACTCTTGGTAATAAATGACTTTTACCTCTCTCGGTTTCTTTCAAGATTACTTGGTAATCCTCCCGGAGGTCTACTATTTTTACGTTCTCCTTCTCTACTCAAATAATATTCCATATTCCTTACTCGATGCTTCTATAATTCTCATTACGTATCATGTCCACTCATAGATGTTTTCAACGTACTCATATCCTTAGTAGTCTGCACTTCATAGAAGTTATCATAGTTTCCATATTTTGAGCTTGAGTAGACATCACACCCATCATATTTTCCATTAATTTCTCCCATTTATCAACTCCTTCAAAGTTGAGTTGAACTTTGGGTGACTGGTATGCTTTGAGTGGTATGTTGGGGATATGGTCTGTAATGATTGTAGGTTCCGATTCGAGGTATCTCCTTGATAAACCTTATTAGTATATGGATTCTTATATTGAACTGGATACGGTGGTTGTCCTTGCTTACTAGGGTTTTCAGACCAATGAAAAGTAGGGTGATCTCTTCTAATTGCATTAAACGAGTTTGAATACGCGTTGTTCAAATTCCTATGCTGTTGTAAAAAACTCACATTTTCCTTTGAATATCCTTCTGGTTCTTCCATCCCTAATGACACATTATCATGACTTGAGTATTCATTTGGAAAGATATTTTCTGAGTTTACATCTTTACTGGCTAATAAGCCGTCAAATTTCCTACTCAAATTCTCCAAGTGTGCTAGAACTTCCGTATTCGATGTATATTCTCCTGCAAATGCTACTTTTCTTGTGCTAGAACCGGTTTCCCACATTCTGTTATTTTTGGAAATCTTTTCAATAGCATCGTAAACTATCTGAGCTTTACTCATCATTAACGAACCACCACATGCATGATCAACATCTGCACGTGAGTCTTTTCTTAATTTACAACAAAAAAGTTGAATTTGCATATCTAAGGAATAACCATGATCGGGACAAGCTCGTAATAGCTTTTTAAATCTTTCCCAAGCATTCCCGAGCGTTTCTTCAGATCCTTGTCTAAAGTTAGCAATCTCGACCTTTAATTCCAAGTTTCTACCAGGAGTAAAATAATGCTTTAAGAACTCGGTTTGAATCTCCTCCCAACTAGTCAATGAATGATGTGGGAGGGACATAAACCAATCTCGTGCTCTTCCTTTTAAAGAAAAAGGAAACATAGACATCCTTGTTAATTCACGATGAGCACCCTGACTTTTGGCTGTATTACACAATTCTTCGAAAAGATAGAGATGATGATGCGGATCTTCATCATCTTCTTCTAGAAATTGGGCTCTTGTGTCAATTAAACCAAAAAGATGAGATTTTATTTCAAAACTATTTTCTCTTTTATTGGGTAAAAGAATTGGATTATTAATCTGGTTCCTTCTCACGGTCTGATCACAAATAAGTCTTGGGTTTGGTATGTTAGGATTATTACGATTATTTTGGTTCCGATTCTGATTATTTCTATTTTGATCATTTGGTATTGGTTGATTCTAATTAAGGTTTTGTCCATGTCCTTGGGCATGAGCAATCCCTTGTTCAGGTGTTTCATCACTAGTTTCGGCCATTCTCGTTTCTCGATTTGATGATGATTCGTCAGGATTTCCTTGACTAGTATGACCACGTTTACTCTCTACTCTTAACTGCCTTTCGTAAGTATTTATGTCAGGCTTATAAGGAGTGAGTGGGGCCTTACCGCTTCTGGTCATCAACTATCGAAAAAAGAAATAACTTGAAATTGATAAAAATTGGTAATTTACCTATAAGGTAAGTACCAACGAAAAATAAAAAAGAAATGTGATAAGAAGAGTGTTGAATTATCCTCGAGAATTTTGAGCTAATACAAGTAGTAACCATAGACACAATGAATTAGCGTCGTTTCCCCGGCAACGGCGCCAAAAAGCTGACGGACGTTTTCTAGGCTATACAATCCTTACCGCGCAAGGTACCGGGTCAAATTGTAGTTCTAGTCTCGTGAGTCAGGTCGTATCCTCGTGGAAATGAAAATCTAATTCAAAGTGTGGTTAAACACCAAGAAGCTATTATTAACTCGATCTAAGTCGCAGTTTTTACCTTTTATAGGGTTAGATTGTTAGAGTTAGATGTTAGTAAAACAGTAAATAAATACTTATACAATGTACAGATATATATATAAATATAATATATAGAAACTAGCCAAGATAATGTTATTGAACCATGATCCCTTTTTAGTTAATAGATTAGACAGATCTTCCTTTTTCAAGGTGTAATTTATGTGAAACGGTGCACTCCTCACCAACAGCTTCTCTCACACGAGCGCATTTAAACTGTCATATGTCTCATCAATCAAGCCCAATGTCATCCAAAAGATTGGGTACTCCGCTTTGTCATGCGGTCAATGTCAAGGATCTCGATCGAGCAGGTAAATTAACGTAATAAGATCTTGAGCACAATTTTAATAAGATTTGTTTCTCTCAAAGCAAATCTGCCCCGGTAGGAAATAGGATTCCGTTGTCACGTTTTCACTCGGCCATTTTTACCCTCCGGTTTTTCTACCTTTTTTTCTCATATCCTAACTTCACCGTTTAGTTCGTCATTAGGTTACGATTCTGTTTATATTGATTAGCTATGTCAATATTAACGTTTCATTAAGCTCAAGTAGAAAAAGATTAATCATATTCAATTTTAATCATTTTTAACATAGTCAATCATTCATTTTACCAAAGAGATTAAAATAGTTCAATTACATATTTTGGCTAATATTACTAATACTAATATATATATATATATATATAAATAGATAGAAATAATAAACATAATAACATTAGAATATATTACGATTTACAATCATTGAATCGGGTTTGTTTCCACCAGATAGAGCATAACAAAGCTTCAAATCAACAATCTTCGATAATTATTCCACCATTACAACGATACTATAACTACTTTATTTATATATATATATAAAACATATATATATATATATATATATATATATATATATATATATATATATATATATATATATATATATATGGGACCAAAATGATGAAAACAAGAAAAGAGAAGAAAGGAGATGGAAGAAGAGGAATGGAAGAAATGGGGAGGGGATGAGAAGAGAGGGGCAAAGGATTGTGATGAGTTTGGGAGGTATTTATAGGGAGATATATATATATATATATATATATATATATATATATATATATATATATATATATAAGAGTATATGGCGATGGATATGCTAGCAAGTTTGTTAGAAGATGGTGGGTGTAATGATGAGTTATCACATGCACCATTAGGTGGTTATAATCAAGTTGGGAAAATATCTCCACTTTTCCCGGTGTTTCTATTGCGGGGCTTATCGATAAAATAGCCATAACTTGAGTTATAGACCTCCAAATGACATGATTCAAAATGAATTGGAAAGCTCATTTGAATATCTACAACTTTCATGAAGAACTCTTCCCCAGAAAATGCCTCTAAGTTGGGTCAAATGTCTGTCGAAGATATTTTACGGTATAAGTACGTAGGAAAATCGACCCTTTAAACTCGTAAGCTTGTGGCATCTTCTTCTTTCCCTCAAAATCCATATTTTAGTGCTCAAAACATGTCGCTACGTGGAATCTTGGTCAATGTATAATCCTGCAATGAATTACCAAAACACCAAACGTAAATCCGACACGACATTCCGGTTACTAAACCGGTACAAAATTTATAATAACATAATAAAAACACGATAATTTATATAATAATTACTACTTATATATTTTGATAAAACTAAGTAATTATGACTTGAATTGATACAAAAATGCTCAAAGTGTTATCAATATTAGGGTAAAATATCATAATAATGATTGACAATTTGTCGCTCATCAGAGTTCGACGAGTTTTGCAAAGAGCATAACATCAAACACTGGAAGTCTTCAGTATGCTACCCTCAGGGAAACGGCCAGGCGGAGAACGCCAATAAGCAAGTGTTGAAAATATTAAAGAAGAGCCTGGATAAAAAGGCCGGCAAATGGGTTGACTACCTACTAGAAGCCCTCTGGGCACTTCAGACAACCAGAAAGGTAACAACAGGAGAGACCCCGTTCACACTGACATATGGATATAAGGCAATGGCACCAGTAGAGATGGCACTACCAAGTATAAGGGTCTCCCACTTCGACGAGGTCGACAACGTGACTAATCGACAAATCGGACTGGATCTAGCCAAAGAAAAACGCCTAAAGGCCCGGGCTCAGTTGGTTAATTACAAGCAAGCCGCAAAAAGGTATCATGACCAACGCATCTGGGATCATTCCTTCGCGGTCGGCGACTTCGTCCTTCGCAAAAGACTAGCGAAAGGCCAGAAGAACGACAAAGGAAAGCTGGCCGAGAATTGGGAGGGCTCTTGGCAAGTATCGAGGATAGTCAAGAAATGAACCTACATCCTCAAAGACAAAGAGGGCCGCGAGTTCAATAGGCCCTGGCACGCCGACAATTTGAAAAGATACTACATGTAAGGCCAATGACCTCAACCTGTTTTTTAGAGGCTATTTTAATATGAAGGTGTTGAATCCCTTTTGATTAATATCAACGAATTATTTTTCGAAAACCCCTCGGTTACAAACGAATATTGTCTCTGACAAGCAAAGCTTGTCCGACATAGTTGTGGGCAAAGTTTGCAGTCTGCGGACACGTTTATAAAGCCATCAGAAAAACATAAAGCTTGCAAAACAAAGTGCGAAAACAAAATCGAAAGAATAAAAGAATATACAGGAGGAGAAATTTTTACAAAGGAGCAAAAAAAAAAAAAAAAAAGAGCTCCGCTCCTCGCGTGTCCGCTTCCGGATGAGCATAATATACATCCGTGGTCGGACACACCGGCATCCCTAGACTTTGGATGCACATATTAGAAATCATCCAAGAAAATGGCATGACTAGGCTGATACCCCTCGAAGTGGCGAACTTGATCGCCTCGAAATGGATCAGGCGGCCCAGTTAATGGTCACCTCCGGCATAGAAAGAGCATAGAGGACAAGCGCCTCAGCATCAGTGACTTCCTTGGGATCGGGCATACAAAAAACCTGAGTATTCAAGAAGCGCTTCCATTCCCTCTCAGCTCGACTGAGCATGTGGATTTTGACTTCCATATCACCCTCCCACTCGTTGCGCAGTAGGAATCGGAAAGCATCAGAAAGAGCGCCATAATAGTTGATCCCATCCTCAATGTCCCAGGTAACATCATAATCCTCAGCAGGATTGGGAAGACTATAAAAATTGTTGATGGCGGTCGAAGTGAAATCAACCGTCACTCCACGAACGGTGACGGTAGTGGTGCGATCAACGTGGCCATTCTCTGATAAAACAGAGTAGAACTCACGTACCAAGGTTGAGATGTACTCCCCAACCGGAGGAGTAACGAAGTTTCCCCAACCATTGGCAAGGATAGCAGCCCGGTGACCTGGCCTGACATGACCCAGGTTCAACCCCCTCTCCTGCATATGAGCACAATCACGAAAGAATGTCGTGAAGTTGTCATTGGCTACTTGTGAGGCAGTAAGACGAAAACAGATGGAGAGCCTATCTTCCGGAGCAGGATTAAAGGCATTAGAGCCTTGGCTAGAATCCTCAGACGAAGACATAATGGGAAGGTAATGCAGAAAGTTCAAATTTTTTTAAGAGTAGGGAAACTTGGGAAAACTGTAAAGGAAGAAGAAGGAGAAGGCCTTTCTTTTATAGACTCAGAAAGTCAAGAGGTGGGAAGATGAGGAGTCGCGCACGTTTAAATTCGGATGCCAACCCCCACATCAACAAAACTAACGCTTCGAAAATAACAATCATAAATACGACGGTTGGATGAAAAACATGAATACGTTAGTTGGATGAAGAGTTATGAGGTATCACGACCCTCGAAGACCTATACCAACTCAGTGTGGTCCGACCGGAAACCAGCGGTGCCAGCTCCCCAAGGCACTCTCCCCTCACTCAAGTATAAGGGGGCCGCAACTAACAATTCGAGCAAGTAATATAAAATAAAGTGAACACATTGCAGAAAAGAGTTTCATTACACAAAAAGAAGACCAACAAGGCCGATTATTTACAAGATACAATGAAAAGAAAATCTAAGCCCAGTCAGCGTCGTAATCTGTTGATGAATCCGAATCGATACTTTCGAGCTCGACGTTCGTACGAGGCGGAACCAAAACGTCATCATGAGATACTGATATCCCGAGAGCACTGGTGCACAAGTGGGAAATCAATCTTGGGAAAGGGATGGGCCCATGTAGGTCTGTCTGGGCAGCAAATGTAATTATTTCATGATATATCAGCCGCCCCCAATCGATGCTAACTCCCTCCCTACCCACCAGGATCGCGTAAAGCAGGTGCGACTCGGCTTCTGAAATTTCCACAGAATCAAACGAAGGAAAAAAACGGGAATTGATAAATCTTTTCCACTCCCGGTTAGCTTGAGACATCTCATAAGCATGGCCCTCTGGCAACGGAGCCCAATCCCCAGGAATCAAGCGCCTAAGAGCGGCGGCCCTGTAGATACGCCTCCTTAACCCATCACCAAGACCCCAAACCGTCTCGTAATACTCGTAGGAAGGAAGGGTAGGCAAGTTGAAGAACTCATTGATGACCTCAGGAAAGAGGGCAACATAAGCCCCCCGGAGGGGCAGTATCAGTCAAAACCACCACGGATAATACGGAATAGAATTCCCGCACCATAGTGGCGTTGTATACCCCCCGAGGCGCCCTCAGAAACCCAGACCAACCCATCTCAGCGACACGATTACGCTGAGCAAAGCTAATCTTGTGAAGGTTCAAACCCCTCTCAGACAGCAGGGGAAGCTCATTGAAGATGGAGAAAAAAATTAGCAATGGCTAACGGAGAGGCTGTTTGAAAGGAGGGAGAATCACCGAAATTAGCCATTGCAGTAATAAGGCAAAGACTCGGAAATGAAATTTAGGAAGAAAAAGAATCAGAACAGGGATGCTTGAGATGAGAGCAAAACCCTACCTTTTATAGCACAAAATAAATGATCCGACGGGGGAAATAAGCTTAATCGGACGGCCAAGATTTAAAACCTGTTCAGTTTTTCGAAATTCGAGCATATTAATACGGGAACAGTTGCCAGAACCGTCTCTATTATGAGCACGGCCTCCGAAGCATCGGGAAGGGACAAATAATAAAAGCTGGCCAAAGATCACAGCTTTACGTCAAGGTGTGCCAAGAGGACTGACAACCGTCAAACTTCGAAACAAGAGAAGCTTAAGACCGCTTTGCGTGTATCCGCATCAAGGAATAGTCGGACACACACACAGCAGGGGACGCATCGAAATTTTCGCTCCGCAAGGACTGATTGATAGCATGGCGACCAGGTATAACAAAGCAAGTTACTTGTTTTTGTTCGGACCTCGTATGCAACTTCGCTCAAAACAAGGGGCCACAGATGCAAATTTTCAAACAAACAATAAGCGGCCTGAATTCAACATTTATTTCAACCAAGCTCACAACGACCTTGATTGAAAGAAGGGGGCCGGAAACTCAAAACATTTTAAGCAGGGGAAAAGAAGGGACTATTCATTTTGGCGACTTCGCGCAAAGGAGCTAACGATCCCGCCAAAAGGAGGGGCCCGCATACATATACACTTTGGCAAAGAAAATAAACTCCGCGAAATATGAAATAAAGGAAAAATCAAGCAATGGCCACTGGCAATGTCAAAATTATTACAAAAAAGGGAAAATAAAAACAAGTGGAGGGTTGGAGCCAAAGGGTACAAAATTACAACAATAACCAAAGAGCAACGAATCAAGCTTGTTTGTCTGAAGGAGGAGTCTCGGTATGAGGACCAACCAAATTTAAGAATTGATCGCACTCTTCCTCAGGGCTCTTATCCTCGCCGATATTAGCGGCGACAACTCCCACAACAGCAGTAGCGGCCTCTGCCCCCTTTGCAGCAAGCTCAAGAGCTTCCCTCTCCATCTCTAGCATCATGGCACGAAGACTTTTCTCATTGACCGGAGGAGGATCCTAAAACGGCTCACCTCTCTTCAAACACTCGGCCCGGAAATCCTCAAGCTGGACGACAGTATAAGGGAGATCGGAGTGGAACACTCTTAACTCAGGATCATCTTGATCCGTCGTCAACCAGTCCTGCAAGGTTTCAAGGTCCGGAGCATCCTCACAGAATGCCTTAAGGCACCTCGATCCATGGTAAAACCCCTGATCAAACCCATCCAGTAGAGCATCTTTAACCTTACTGGCGACGTCCGCAGCGGCGACCTCGGATTCACTCAGCTCGCTCTTCAATCTGTCGACGAGCTCATGGGCCTCGACCACCTTAGCAAGAGCTTTTTTCCTCTCCGACTCGGTAGATTTCTGGAGATGCACAACCGACTGAACCTTTTTGGAAAGGTTCTGGTTCTCGGAGTGAAGCCGATCGACGTCAGCCACAAGCATCTTCTCTCTCTGCTCGGCCGTATTGGCCCGACTTGCTTCGGCAGCCAACTTCTCCCGCATCTCGGCAAACTGACTTGCCATCTGCTTCGCCTCTTCATTGCAAGCCCACTCGACTTGCTTCAGCTTTGTAGCAATCTGAAAAGAAAAGGATTTAGAGCCAAAAACAACAAAATAAAGAACTCAAAAATGAGAAAGGTATATTACCGCACTGGCCGTAGTTCCGTAAAGCCCGAGCGCTTCGAGCAAGAGCTGCTGGCTGGAGAAAGGCCTTATAGAAGCTGTCGACGCCACCACGTCGGCTTGATCTATTCGATTGACGATGCCTTGACCAACCATCAACTGGGGGGTATTAGGCAGTTTAAACTTCAGATTTTGCAAGGGAACCACATCGGAAATGGAAGCAGACAGCTCCCCAACCGATTTTAAGGAAATAGGCTGTTTCAGAAAATTGTGGTCCAATCACAAAGCCGGTTTCCTCTTGTACCCCACAGGGATTTTCCTCTTGCCGACATCCTTCTGCACCGGTTCATTGATAGCAGGCTCGCCTCCGTCGGCACCCCTTTCCCTAAGACTCTCAGTCAGATCAACAACGGCCGCATGTGGCTCAACAACTTCGGAAGGCTCAAGAGTAGCGCCACCTGAACTCTGGCCGCCTCCAACCCTAGATCTCTTGGGCGAGGACTCAACGTATGCATCAATCAAGTCTTCATCCTCATCTACCAGACCAGTGTCCTTTCTTTCGGCAGATCTCTTTTTCTTTGCCTTCGGAGCAACAATAGGCTTAGATACTTTCGGAGCAACGGCACCGCCCACGGTACCCGTGGTTTTGAGAGACACCGCAGGTAAAGCGGGTCAGTGGCTAGAACATCCTTCATGCTCACTGGGGGAGGAGGATCCATGGGTTTGCTGGCCTCTAACAAGGCCTGACGAGCTTTCCTCTCGTTCTTCAGACGGGTCATCACAGCATTCCTATCCACGTTGGCGAGCACCATCGTACCTGCGATACAAACGGTTAGAACTCCAAAAGAAACAAAAAAATACCAATGAAGACAGTTAAAGAAAGGAAAAAACAAAGTCAAAAGAACAAATTACTGGCAGGCCGCGATTCTTCGACCCCCTTGCATATCGGGCACTGAGTGGGGAAACACTTCCCAGATGACACTCAGCACACAAATCTTTATAAGCACCCAGGTTGGATGCCTTCACCACAGACTGAGCGGTGATCGGCCCAGGAATACCGGCCACACAACATAAGGGGGCCTTAAGATCAATCAAGCCCTTCCAGCTAAAGGTCCTTTTCTGCGTTTCGCTCCCTTCATCCCAGCTGAGAAGCTCATAAAGCTTGCCGATAAGCTTTAGTTCGACGCTGTCAAGAGATTTGGGCACCACAATTTTGTTCAGCCTTTTCTTTGGGCCCACTTCGAATTTGGGAAATGGCCACCCCGACCTCGACTTAACCATCATGGCCCTGGTGTTCCAACTACGGACCTTATTCGAAGTCCAGAAAAACAAGCGATATTTCTTCACTCTGGTCGCCAGAAAATTGCTTGAATCAGCTTTGTTTGTGGCCGCTTTGCTGAAGGTGTAAAACTTCAAAAAC
The DNA here is from genome assembly GCA_026214975.1 of Gentiana macrophylla. NCBI lineage: Eukaryota > Viridiplantae > Streptophyta > Magnoliopsida > Gentianales > Gentianaceae > Gentiana > Gentiana macrophylla. The sequence goes on along the minus strand of CM047806.1, from coordinate 36,390,502 downwards.
ACTTTGAGGGAAGGCTCGTAGCCCAGAATCCGACAAAGCACAACAAACACCATCACCACCCTGACCGCGCCCAGATTCAAATCACAGGGAAGGGCCATTAGACTCCACATAACCTCGACGAAGAAAGGTTTGAAAGGCGGTCTAAGGCTAGCAATGAAATGATCATAAAATAAGATGAGCCCGTCTTTCTTCAGTCTCAAACCGGCTCGGTTTTCTACATTCTTGAAGCCAGAAAAACGGTATTCAGGAGAAATGTTGAACTCAAAAAGGAGTTTTGAATCCCCAAGGCGAGGCCGAACGATCGTCCAATCTGACTCAATCTATCTATCAAGGGCATCGATCTCTTCATCCTCCCTGAGGGCCTCTGGATTGTGCGGCTTGGGGGTCTTATTGCTTTCTTTCAGCTCATCCTCGTCGTCGCCGGTTCTCTTCCTCCGCTTGGACTTTTCGGGCTCAGACACCACAACATCAGAGGAAGAACCTTTAGCCCTGGCGACCTCTTTCCCAACCCTTTTTGATTCTTTGGAAGCCGCTACAGAAGGGACAGATTTTCCCTTCGGCACCTTAAGAACAATAGCTTTGGGACGGCTGGGCTGTGACGGAACCAACTGAGCCAGTACCATATCATCCTCTGTACTTTCACCCTCGTCGCCCTCACTAGAGCTGGTGCTCACCTCTTCAACCTCCTCGGAGGCGTAGCCATGAATGCCATCATCATCGCTACTTCCCGATCTGTAGCTTCCAGGCATCCTGCAAAAGAAAAGAATGAGGTGGATAAGCCATCACCCAGGACAATCGAAGTCGGGTCGAGACGATCCAATTCACTTCATCTCAACACCCCGTCTTTTTGTTTCACAGTCAACTCCCATAAATCAAGGATGAAATCTTGAAGAAATCGCCGATTAAGGCAACAATCATGCCAGACTCAAATCAAGGGCCTCAACACCCAACACTCAACCAAACTCAAAACAACCTCAAACCCCAAAAACAGAAATAGCAGATTTAACTTCAACTATACTAATCCGACAAAGGATAAAGCCAGAGCTAAATGAGATGCATAACAACTAGAAATTAAGAGGAAATGACAGCTTACTTGATGATTGATCGCGTGTAAGTCACTAACGTCGATATTACTAGCAAGAATACTAGGTACATCGTAGTATAGTAAATGCGAGTCAAGGTTGATCCCACAGAGACAATGCAACTTATAAGTATAAACGATTCTAACCTAATTGAGAAGCAACATAGAGGCGGTCATTGACCAACAATAACATAAAATAAAACAAACATGGTATTCTCTCCCTCTCTTCACCGATCTACTAACTTGGATTAGTTAATCGTTATTTTTACTTCCCCACATAATTTCCTTAGATTAATCGTGAGCTTTTAATGATTATTATCATATTTATCAGCTACGGGTGCAATTTCTAACCTTATCTACTCCGACAATGGCAGTAGACAATCTATACGCAAGCTACCCTCCTTAATTGGTCCGTAATAGCCCATACACATAAAGAACTAGAATTGTCGATATTGAGTGCTAACTCATACCGCTTAACCCGCTTAGGCAACGTACCGTCAACATTGACCAAAGACGTTCTGTGGTCTATTCAAGACAATTTCCTAATTAACACTTCACTTGCGGTCCTTCATGTTAATTTACGAATTACGAATATTAGATTGGCTAGACCTATTACTCGTTTTAATTGCCGATCAACGTAGCTTTAGTGAATCCCAGTTTAGGTTTTCTAAAATATGCCTCGGTAAACCGGTATAGACCGCCGGTTTACCGGGGGTAGCTTTTCCTAATTTCTGGATCTACATTGCTCAGTACGATTAAAATAAGTAAATCATGGGGTTGTTAAACATGCAGATTAACTAAAACACATAAATACGAACAGATCTACCATATTCAAGACAATAAATGAACGTTCAAAGCTTCATACCTTCAACAATGGAGATCTAGCTCGATCTACTCAAGCTAGAGATGATGGAAGAAGGGAGGAAACCAAAAACAACTCTCCAAAGCTCAAGAAAACTTTATTGCATAATAATTGTATATTAAAGTTGAATATAATTGAGTGCTTATGAAAACTTATTAAAAGTTATACAATAATATGTAATTGCGGCCTTATATAGATACAATGACCGACTTTAGACTCTCTAAAACCCTAACCAACTTAGATAATACGGCAGAATAAATTTCGTGTTGAATAAGTCACCGGTTTACCGGGCCAAACCCTCAGGTTACCGGGCCTTCTATTCTTCTTTTTCTTCAGCAGGCTTCTTCTTGGACTTCAATCACTTAGCCCAATGCATTCTTTTTGGTCCATATCCATTCTCCAATGCTCCAGATTCGGTACATCCTATAAAACATGCAAAACGAGACAAAACAGTACCAAAACATCGGGAAAATAGCATAAATGCAGAATTACGATCCTGGAAACACTTATATAGCATTTAACATATATTCCATATAATAACGAGCCTATCTATCCTCTCTTGAGCAGATTTCGAGGTGAATATAGGTATAATTATTGGTACCATTTAGAGCGTTATCAACTACCCCCACTTAGCTTTTGATCGTCTCGAGCAAAAAGGCGAAAAGAAAATAACACTCTGATCAGTATACAAGTTAATTAAAAACAACTATGCCCCACTAAGTCAAGATCAAGATCATGCCACTCATATTCATCAGTAACATATTAAACACTATTCAAGTCATGAGCCAATGTGTGTGTGCAATAACTTTCACAACTGCTTAGAAATGCAGACAATTTCACATTACGTCAACCCGTAGTCGAACTAACCAGTCTCGAACATGTATTTGTTAAGTAATTGAGCTGGCAAGGTGGATTGAGAACCGAGCATATATTACTCTTAGGCTCACGTTTATCGGTCTATGCAAAAGTCGTGCGTCTTACGCTTCATCGACTAAGATATTGCCAAAGAGAATATAAATGTATATATTTCAATGCACTTCTCTTTCTTGGCAGGTGAACTCTCATTGATTTAACTATCCTCACGGCCCCACTCATGATAAACTACCGAATCCGAAATTCCTTTGCCTTTATAAGTGTAGGTGAAACATGATTCGTGATAAAGCCAGGGTCAACTCTAGTTAAAGCAATATGCTATCGACTACATACCAAGAGAAGTGAGTTATACGTGCTTAAAATGGTGGCTCATACAGAATATGAGCTTAATACGCCACTACTTCAGAAGGGGACACTTTCTCTTACTCGTACAAAGTAAAACAACGATGAAGTCAATTAACTCGAAAAGATCAAAGATATCATAATTTTTCAAAATTCTGTCGAAAAGAATCAAAGTCTAAGTGGTGAATCGTGCATCAAAGAGAATCAAGACAATCACGTAATTCATGGAATATAATGCTACAAAGCTAAGTGACGTTCCTTTACCCCCCACTTAATCGAAACATTGTCCCCAATGTGTGAGATAAGAAATGAAAAATGAAAAGGAACTTAGCTTCGGTTAAGGGTGGAACCATAGAAGAATCGGATCATCGTATAAATCATCGGGCGCATGGTAGTAATCCATGAAGAATCTACGCTAAATATCTCAAAAAAAACCAAGAATAATAGTGGTGACAAGAAACTGTATAATAAAAATACGGCAGTAAAAGAGAAAATAATATAACTCCAAAACAATTTAAGCCGACAAAATCATTAAATTATTAATATTCTGCTACATCAACTAAGTAGGAAAGAAAAATAAAAATAAGAAAATGGAAAACAACAATAAAAAGAAATAAAAGCTAGTCATCATCAGAATAACCCTCCCAGTCGTCTCTAGGCTCAAAATTGGGAGGTGGTACAGAACTCGAGGCGGCGGCAGTGGAAGAGGATGCTCTATGATGAGGGGCAGTCCTAGGTGGCGGGGTAGCAGGCGGAACTCTGAAAAAGTCAATAATCCGATCCATCTTGCGATGTAGACTCGCAATCTCTCACGAGTGCTCCTCAAGCAAGGCTCTCTGAGCCCTCGGTGCTCCAAGCACAGGAGTACACTCCCTCTCTACTCTAACCCGTCTCTGTACTCTCGAGACTGACTGTGAACTAAGCTGTGGCTCAGGATCTTCCCAATCATCACTGACGAGCATCTTCACCTCGGCCTCTAGAGCAAACATATCAATCATCAGCCTATATGGTAGTAGCTCTCGCTCAGAAGTGGCGGCGAGCTCATGAATACGGCTATGCATCAAAAGACCGATGTTGATTGGGGCACCCGTCTCTAGATAGAACATCAATTCTTCCCGTGAAGTGGTGACGGAGACCGTGTGCTTAGTCGGAAGAAGGCGTGCACAGACGAATCTATTGACCATCTTCATGTCCCAGGATAGCTCATTCTCTAGAAAGATGGTGTGGGCTCCAACAGGGTTTCGCCTCCATTGCACCCCTAAGAAATCAGCGACCATATCCATCCTCTCGAGAACGGCAAGGCAATGTTGCTCGAGGATGTGTACTCATCCGGGCCCACTGATGGATTTCTAACCCCAAAATGAGCGTTGATCCGCTCGATAGAGAAATCAACCTTAACACCGTGAACCATAGCAAATGTGGCTCCTGGGTTATGCAAAACGTAAGCATAAAACTCTCTTACCACCGTGGCGTTGAATCGGGCCTGTGCGTAAGCCATATCCAATAAATCTTGTGCTTGTAGGGCCTCCGGCAATATCGACCCGCAGTCTTCCAAATCTACCCCTCGTTCTCGAGCCACTGGCCTTGCTTTCCAATGGCCTCGGAACGACTTGTAAATAGCTAAAGAATGGAACTGCGCAACCTCGTCTATCAATGGAGTGGCATCTCCATATACAGTCTGGTAACCACTTGGACGAACAACTGACCGTTGACGCTTAGGACCCATCCTGAATGAATACAGAACCTGATACAGAAGCTGTTTCTGGAAAAGAGACCTCGGTAAATTGGAGGTAGGGTACGGTTTACCGGCCTAAATTTTTCTGGATTTCTTCTGGGGCTGTGCTCTGATGGTGTAAGAAGAAGAATCTCAGCATTTCACCGTTGCAGCAGCCAGACAACTCATCAACAGAGTTGGAAAATGGGTGTTTAGGGTTTGGAAAATAGAAGAAATTGGTTTGGTTATAGGTGATTTGGTGGTGATATGGTGGTGATGGTGGCCGAAATATATGAAGAAGGAAGAAATGGGAGAAGTTTGGTGAATAAAAGAGATGAAAATGATAGGAATGATGAGATTAGTGACGAAGGGATGGTTTAAATAGGAAGAATGGAGTGAATGTGGATGGTTTTAGTGGGATTGTGGGTAGAGAAGTTATTAGGGTGAGGGATTTGAGGAGGTGATTGATGGGATTGAGGTGGAGTTATGGTGGAGTGTGGGAAATGATGAAAAATTTTGAAAAAGGGGAAAATGGGTCGGTTCTGCTGACTGACTGTATCTGGTGCAACGTGTGTCCTCCACGTGTCTCTAAAAATTCAGCTTTGTGGACTGACGTTCAGAAATTTGAAAATTAAGCCTTGGTAACCCGGAGGTTACCCTCGAGATACCGGGGTATCTTTTCCCAATTTTTATATGCCTTTCTTTGCCTTCTTACTCAACCTTTACGCTTCAATTCGACCTCAAATTGACTACCCTTTTATTCTTCAATTGTTATTTCCGACTCAAAACCTAACCTACTTCACTAGAATCCGCAACGAGGTAAAAAAACCTTTCCACAACCATTCGGTTTCAAGCCTAAGTTTGTGGTAGGATGAAAAAAAGCTCGTCCCTTCATCTGGCTACTTTTATTCAATCCTAAACTACCTAAGGGTTTGAAGAAATAGTTCTGAGTTTATAGTCGCCAGCTCGACTTTCTTCAGATCTCCGATCATTCCAGGGTTGGAGCCTTAACTCGCCAAACCTTCACTCCAGAGGCTTGTACCTTAATAGAACCTTTTTGAGCTCTCTTCCTAGCACACCTTTCCCTTTTAGCTTGTGTGCTAGGTCTGCCTCTGCGTCGAGAATTAGACTTTAAACCCAAGGACTCCACGTTTTCCACTTTCAGCTCAACTCGTTCACTACGCAACACGAAAGGACTAGCTTCCGTGAGCATCTTGCCGTGGTCCTTCTCTTCTCTTTATCTCAGCATTAATCTCATAAACTCTTGCTCAACGATTTATATGACAACCTCTCTATGTTTATGCCCTTCGATTTCCAAAATTTCCACCTTCCTTGAAGCATACGTCATCTTACAACTCTCCGGTCGGTTTTCTAGGGGTTCTAAAATCCTAAAAGATACAACATCATTATTCAATCTTAAAGTAATCTCCCCTTTATCAAAATCCATAACCGCCCTACTCGTCGCTAAGAAAGGTCTCCATAACAGAACTGGGGCACTCGGGTCCTCAGGTACATCTATGACCGTAAAATCAATAGGATACGTGAACCCTCCTGCCTTAATTGTACACTTTCTAAGCAGACCAGCAGGCATGTCTCTAGTTCTATCAATGAAAGTCATGGTCCAGGTTTGATTCAATATGACCGGAAGTCTTATCTTTTGACAGAGGGAAGAAGGTAGAATATTGCAAATCGAGCCAGAGTCGCAGAGACCTAATCCTATGAATATTCCATTTACAGAAACTGGGAGTCTGAACGTGCCAGGGTCTCCTAACTTCACCATGGTGTCTGAGTCTAGGTAATCCTCAGGCTCAGAAAGCATCGTGTCAGGATCCTCTTCTGGATCATCAGAATCCTAATCTAAAGATGATATATCAATTAATTCGCAAGGAAACTCACCCGGACGATAGGTGCTATACTCCTTCAGGTCATCTTCAGGCTCTTGCTTGATTGCTCTTTCCTCTTTTTCCAACTGTTTCTTTATAGTCTCATAATGCTCTCGTGCTTCAGATCCAGGATACATGGAAATCGGTGTGATATTCAATATTGTCCTAGGCATATTGCTTGGCTTGTTTGCTCTTTGTCAACACTGAATGGATCGAATCTCTGAAGTGTTCTGATCAACCTGCAAAAAGACAAAATAAAACAAAGAAAAGGTTAGCAACTTCCGCTTCAGCTGGGTGTGATCCCAACTGTTGCAGACCTACTAACTAAAATCCACCGGGAATAACACAGAATAACTGGAACTGTTCAGAAATTGATTTTTCAGGCCTCGGTAACTCGAAGGTTACCTTCGGGAAACCGGCCTTGAATTTTCTCTTTCTGGCAGTTTAACAAGTGCAGGGTTGATACAGAACGACTCAAGACTCAAAATAAAATAAAAACGACTTCTTAATTAGAATTAAAACGTTCATATTTAAAAAATGGCCATTGTCCCCAGCAACGGCGCCAAAAATCTTGATCGCGTGTAAGTCACTAACGTCGATATTACTAGCAAGAATACTAGGTACATCGTAGTATAGTAAATGCGAGTCAAGGTCGATCCCACAGAGACAATGCAACTTATAAGTATAAACGATTCTAACCTAATTGAGAATCAACATAGAGGCGGTCATTGACCAACAATAACATAAAAGAAAACAAACATGGTATTCTCTCCCTCTCCTCACCGATCTACTAACTTGGATTAGTTAATCGTTATGTTTACTTCCCCACATAATTTCCTTGGATTAATCGCGAGCTTTTAATGATTATTATCATATTTATCAGCTACGGGTGCAATTCCTAACCCTATCTACTCCGACAATAGCGATGAGACAATCTATCATAAGCTACCCTCCTTAATTGGTCCGTAATAGCTCATACGCATAAAGAACTAGAATTGCCGATATTGGCGCTAACTCATACCGCTAACCCGCCTAGACAAATTTGTCGACATATATTGACCAAAGACGTTCTAGGGGTCCATTCAAGACAATGTCCTAATTAACACTTCACTTGCGGTCCTTCATGTTAATTTACAATTACGAATATTAGATTGGCGGACCTATTACTCGTTTTATTATTACTGCCGATCAACGTGGTGTAGTGAATCCCGATTTAGGTTTTCTAAAATATGCCTCGGTAAACCGGTATAGACCGCCGGTTTACCGGGGGCGGCTTTTCCTAATTTCTGGATCTACATTGCTCAGTACGATTAAAATAAGTAAATCATGGGGTTGTTAAACATGCAGATTAACTAAAACACATAAATACGAACAAATCTACCATATTGAAGACAATAAAGGAACGTTCAAAGCTTCATACCATCAACAATGGAGATCTAGCTCGATCTACTCAAGCTAGAGATGATGGAAGAAGGGAGGAAACCAAAAACAACTCTCCAAAGCTCAAGAAAACTTTATTGCATAATAATTGTATATTAAAGTTGAATATAATTGAGTGCTTATGAAAACTTATTAAAAGTTATACAATAATCTGTAATTGCGGCCTTATATAGATACAATGACCGACTTTAGACTCTCTAAAACCCTAACGACTTAGATAATGCGGCGGAATAAATTTCGTGTTGAATAAGTCACCGGTTTACCGGGCCAAACCCTCAGGTTACCGGGCCTTCTATTCTTCTTTTTCTTCAGCAGGCTTCTTCTTGGACTTCAATCACTCAGCCCAATGCATTCATTTTGGTCCAGATCCATTCTCCAATGCTCCAGATTCGGTACATCCTAGAAAACATGCAAAACGAGACAAAACAGTACCAAAACATCGGGAAAATAGCATAGATGCAAAATTACGATCCTAGAAACACTCATATAGCATTTAACATATATTCCATATAATAACGAGCCTATCTATCCTCTCTTGAGCAGAATTCGGGGTGAATATATGTATAATTATTGGTACCATTTAGAGCGTTATCAATGATCAAGCTGGAAGAACAAGAAAGATGCTAGAGTAAGGAATGAGCCTTGGGAATCCTGCTGGAAATCACCTTGCCGAAGAACCATTGCTTATAATCTATCAACAGACAATCGCCAAAGAAATTGCGAAATCTAAAAGTGTTGTAAATCTGGAGCCTCCCTTCTTTATATAGATAAGGACGCGCAGATCCGACGGTTCTCACCCCAAAGATCCAACGAACGAGATCAATGGAGGGACTTTCGAATTTCGAAATTCGCAATAGCCGTCATTACGGTGCAAATAACCGAAGAGCCACAACCAATCAGACTGAGCGGTGGGTCACATCAGTGGCCCCATCAAATCTAGAATAACGCGGGGCCGTTGGAAGAAGGCCCGTAGTTGATACTCTTGCCAGAGGGCCGGCTCAAGATGAGCCTCGAATCGGCTCAAGGCCTAAGGCCCAAGAAGTCAAATCTAATAAAGCTAAGGCTATCCGCCCATTTACAGCTTCGAATCGGCTCGAGGCCAAAGGCCCAAGAAATCAAATCTAATAAAGCTAAGGCTATCCGCCCCTTTACATCTTCGAATCGGCTCGAGGCCTAAGGCCCAAGAAGCCAAATCTAATGAACCTGAGGCTATCCGCCCATTTATAGCTTCGAATCGGCTCGAGGCCTAAGGCCTAAGAAGCCAAATCTAATAAAGCTGAGGCTATCCGCTCATTTACATCTTCGAATCGGCTCGAGGCCTAAGGCCCAAGAAGCGGCTCGAGGCCTAAGGCCCAAGAAGCCAAATCTAATGAAGCTGAGGCTATCCGCTCATTTACAGCTTCGAATCGGCTCGAGGCCTAAGGCCCAAGAAGCCAAATCTTATGAAATTATGATTATCTCACCGCCGGAACCAACGCTAGAAGTTGAGAAGGATTACTCCCTATCCAACACCTCGCGATGCTATGGATACGGAGTAGGGGGGCATTAATAGGGTGGGCCCATCTCTCCGCTCTCCGTGGGGAGGCCCCGCCAGTCGGCCCGCTAGTATCCAGGCCGGGCTCAGTCGGAGCCGATCATCCTGCGACACCGAAGAATAAAGATCGGCGTCATAAGAGAGCTCGAGGCCTACACGGCGGGTCTCTGATCGTGCACCACCCCGCCTCCCACGCGGGGCGACCAGCCGACTTCCGCCTATTAATATAATGTCTCTAATTGTAATTACATCCAATGTTAGCCACTCTTGTCCTATAAATAGGGCTTTGTGTAACCACATTGAAGGGAGAAATTCTGAATATATATAAAAGATAAGGCCAAGCCAAATTCACCAACTCTCTCTGCCAACCGTACGGCACCACCACCTTCACACACAGCTCCACCGCGAGCAACCACCAGCAACACCATTATTAGCCAGATATCCACCATAACACCCCCGCCGACACCCCCAGATAATTTAGACGTTAGCAATACTGAATATGGAGACTCTGATGAGCATGCAAAGATTGCTTGATGGATGATATTGATGATGATGGCACTGATCATGATGATGCATAGAATAAAGTTGCAGATGATGTATACTTTGACCTCTCCAATTCTATATTTGAAGCGTAATTTGAAATGTATAAGGGCCTTTTTGCTACGAATGAGAAGCTTATTAGTAAGAATGTCACATTAAAGTCGAGAACAACCAACTGAAAGTGGAATTGTCTGAGATGATAAAAGAATCTTGATTGAATTTTTTCCTTATTTTCTTGATTGTTTTTTGAGTGAGCCATGTTTATACTGGTTGTTAACCGTCATTCTAGCGCCAAATGGCGATGCTTGAAATCGTCCAGATGTAAATTAAGTAAACAATGAGGTAATCGGGCTTTCAAATGATGATCCAAAAAGCTTTTGTAATAGGTCTGGAAAACAAACAAGACATGAGAGGTCCCAGAGCTTGTCATCAGAGGGACATTCTGAAGGTCAAGTCAGTACAGTGATAAAGAGATTTATATACAGATAGTGAGGTTGGTATGTAATGTGAGCGTATATCGGACATACTTGATAAATGAAGTGGACGACCTCTTTATATAGTGTTCCATTGTGGGATGATTCATTATTGCGCATTAAGGTAGTGGTCAACGATGTTACTGCACATAAACGTAATGTAGCGCGTGTCTCGGAACTGTTACCGTAGCATGTTACAATCATGGTGTAATATCTGCGTAATGTCTGAAATTCTCATTTAATAGAATGTAATTGCTGTCTGAGACCGAAGGCAACATGCACCACGTCGGCTATAAAAGACCGTGGACGATATGCGCCGGATGAACATTGAGGACAAATGACATGTGTCATGTCGGCTGTAAAAGAAGACCAATGATGATCTGTGTCACGTCATCTAACTGATATAAGGGCGACCTGTACACATACTATGTCTCAGGTTCAAATCCATCTAAAGGATTCGAGAGTTTACAGTCTAGTTTTTCTCTTTAAGAAAGTTATACCACATTATGTAGAGTTGTTGTAGTGTTAGTTGCTTTCAACTGCAACTAAAAAAAAATGGAAATTCGGTGACTGATTCCTTGAAACCGACTAGCTCGCTGAATGTGAGTACCTTTCTTTCTCCTCTTCTCTGTTTAGTGTTACAGTGGGTGCTTTACCATCTTCCTTCCTTGAGGTGATGTTTTTTCTCTTAAATCTATTTTTTCGGATGGATAGAAGTTCCGATTTTTTCCGCCCCGATCATCATTTTTGGCTGATATAATTAAGCTTTCAGTGGGTATTTCTAACTATACCGTACCCACCAACACAGGCACTGTGGTATAAGTATAACAACAAGAATTCAAGTCGCCAACTTTGTAAAGAAAATGACTATCAGTTCTTGCTAGTCGAACCAACCCACATCCATTCTTCATTTGGCGGTGCTTATTCAACTGTAAATTTGCAGTATTTGGCTTTTTTTAATTTGGGAACAGTTAACATGCATAACGCAGCTGTTCGATCTTACTAAACCACTGTTGTTGGCTTGTTGCTTTAATTATTGTTAATCTTTTTTTTTTTTCTTAAATCTTTTTTGCTCCTGATTTGTGTTGTCTCTCCTTGCTTGGGAAGTGGTTGTTGAATATCCATCAAGATTAAGTGATTTGCTTGCTCATTAAGTGCTTATTCATAAGTGTAATCGATCACATTTGCTGGCAGAAAAATAGAATGAATCTGCCGTTGTCCTAAATTTGTTGCAAAATGCTTGAAAAATCTTTTCTTTAGATCTGTTCATTGTGTTAGATATGGGTAAATCTATCATTAATTGTTAATACCACTTTAATAGCTATGTTGCTTTGTTTTCTCTATGTTAAACTTCCAAAAAAGTGTAGTTTTAAATTATCCAAATGGAACCATTTACTCTCTTCTTTTCCCCTCTTTCCATACCTATTAAACTTTTGTTGTTAAAGAAGAGATGTGAGAGGATTAAGCTTCTTAATCTATACTCAAACAAAGAGGTCTGTATACTAATTGCTTCATTTTGCAGCAACCAAATTGTTGAGTAGTATTGATGTATGACATAATTAGTTTTCATTTATTCTTCTGATTCCCAGTTATACTATGACAAAAAAGCCTTAAAAGCGTGTCATTCTATTTCGGAGAACAGTTGCAAGCAATATGGATCCTTTACCTGAGAAGAGGAAAGTCAAGAGAATCGTTTGGAAAAGGAGCAAGGACAAATTCAGGAATCAATTTCTGTAAAGGACGATAACTCATTGGCAGAGTCTCAAGATGTAAGGAAACGGCTCCACGATGAGTCTTTGCAACTTGATTTGTCATCAAGATATGATGATGTCAATGGATCACAGGCTTTTGATGCATTAATGAATCATCAAAAGGATTTACGAGCAGAAAAGATTTCTTATCCTACATGCTTATCTGTGTGTCCTAAGCGCCACAATACGGATAGACCTCATACGCAACAAGTTAATCCAAATGTGAATATTATCTTGAGTGGAACAGCCTGTAGAAGGAATACTGGACCACCTGTTGGAGCTATTGATATTGGTGTTAGCGAATGTGCGTATTATTTCCGTGTTGCTCTGCCTGGAGTCAGAAAAGATCCTGGTACATTCTTTTAGTTGTCTGTTCTTTACATACAATAAACTGATTGCTATGGAAATTTCATCCTTGTTTCTTGGTGTTATTTCTTGTTCCTTTGTAATGGTAGATGCTTCAATTGCTTGCCCCTGCATTCATAGTTTGGAATTCGAGGTTCATTTACAATCGGATGAGTTATGGAATGAAATCTCAAATTATTAATGTTAATGTGCAGTAAACTTGTTTCCATTAATGAAGAATGGAGTAGACAAATGTGATTTCCTGACCTACATTTTTTTGCTCTTGTCTCTTGCCTTGCTTTGTTCAACGACAGATTATCACAATATTGTCAAATAGGGTTTAAGTGCAAGCTGATTATAGACAACAGATCCTTCCCTCCATGTGAAAATGGTGCTAATGACCCGTCGTATGACCATATTTCAAAGTTAAGACACCCATGTCGTGATGTCCACTCTATTAATTCTAAAACACGCGTTAAGACACTTGTGTTTAACGTTGTAACATGATCACTGGACGGATCACAAGCACCATTTTCAGTGGAGGGATCCCAATTTCTAATTGTAGAGTATTGAACAAGAACCGCGTATTCCTTCATTCTGCTTATTCAATTTCTAGCTGTAGACTACTGAACAAAAAACCTGCGTGTATTCCTGTGGTGAAGGAAAATGCATTGAGAATAGGAAAATGATCACGACACGACATTTTGTCACTTTACACTTGAAGATCATGGTGGTACCGGCTGTGTGATATGGGTTTTATCGATTGATCAATGATCTTGACTATAGTGTGTAGATATGTAGGATGTTGTAAGTTGTAACACAATGTGTAGTATATCTCCTTTTCATTGAGAATGTGCTATCTGAAAATGCTCACACTAGCAGGTGACTTTATCTGTGAGGTTGAACATGATGGAAAGGTACATATTCACGGGGTGACGACCACCGGGGAGAAAACGGTTTCAAGGTATTCTCGAGTTTATAACATGACATTACAGCAACAATGCCCGCCCGGACCCTTCACCATTTCCTTCTGTCTTCCCGGACCTGTTGATCCTAGCCTGTTCTCCCCCAACTTCAGATCTGATGGCATTTTCGAAGGCGTTCTAGTGAAAGACAATTACTCGCACCGAGGAAGAAGAAGAAGAAGAGATTAGAATGCTTTGTCCTGTAGCAACTTCCTCCCTTTCTTTTTGTAAACGATGGGCCCACCGAAAAAATGTACTTGATAAACTTACGTTGTGTGTATTCTATGCACTATTTTTCGTTGGATATTTCACTTTTCCCTTTGTTTTGGTATAATATGACTCTTTGAGTTTCACATGCAAGTAAAAGAGGAGTTTGTTGGCTTGTACAGTTTTTTGCTGCATGCTTGTATATGTAAGATTGTAAGACCACTTTTATGCTTGTATGTGGGGTTGGGGGTGGGGTTGTATTTGTGTATATACTATACACGTATGCCTTTTCTCTTATGGAAAATGGATAAGAAAGAATAGGGGTCTTTATTTGCACCACACTGATTCTACCGGTCACCGCTCTATATGTGCATTACATTAGAATCTACCTAGTGAAGGTCGGTTTTGGAATCGTTGGGCTTGCCTTTATCACACCGCTCTATATGTGCATTACACTAGAATCTACCTAGTGAAGGTCGGTTTTGGAATCGTTGGGCTTGCCTTTCGTCCCTTGCGGGATTCAAACCTCCAACCGGGATTGCCTTTATCACACCAAAAAGGGGAAAATTCGTCCCTTGCGGGATTCGAACCTCCAACCTCTTGATAGATCGCTTTTTCTGCCTGCCCCTTCTAACCCAAGTTATGTCTTGGGGATGCTTTCTCTTTTATTTTCATCCTATGTATAGAGGGCTGACACCCCTCTTAAATAAATCACAAGATAATGGATTTGTCGAAGGGGTTTCGTTTGGTAGAGGATCGCTCAGACTGAACCATTTATTATTCACCGATGACAACATTTTATTTTTAAAGGCTACTGAAGAGGTGACTGCAAACATGAAGAATTTCCTTCATGAATATGAGACTCTCTATGAACAAGCCATAAATTTTAGCAACATTGTTTTTGTCGCCAAAGAAGTCCCATCAAACAGACGGCAAGGTATATGCTACAGTAGATGAGCTGAAGGAAGTGCTGAGTGCAAGTCAGCTGATCGCATGAAGACTCAGCAGCCTGCTGAGTTAGTCATCAAATCAAATGAAGGCATAAAATGGTTATTTAGTTAGTTTTCGTTATAACCGTTTGTAACTTATTTATAACTGATTAATGAGACTATAAATACTCCATAATCAGTAGCATTGTAACTTAACTCAAGTATTATTCTTTGAATAAAGTTCTTCCGCATTATTTTCTTTCGTGTTTGTTGTATTTCACAACTTCAACATGGTACAGAGCATAAATTTGAGATGATTCTTTTTTGTGTTCTATGGTTACTAAAGAATTTTGAGAGAGTGTTTCATCCTTTCTGAGTTTTCCCCAATTTCTTGAGAGTAAACTACGGTTATCCTTTGTTTTTTGATCGTTTCTTGATCGTTTTTTTGTTTCTGTTGTTATCAATCGATATATTTACTGAGTTCTTGAAAGCCATGGCGACTAAGAAGCAAGAATTAAGTCCAATCCATTCTACGTTCATCCTAATGAGAATCCATCATTGGTACTTGTTCAGCCATTGATGAATGGCAACAATTATAATCCATGGAAGATGTCCATGAAGATGGTATTGATCATCAAGAATAAGATTGGCTTCGTAGACGGCACAATCAAGAGGCCAGAATCAGACTCAACAGATTTCCATGCATGGAGACAATGTCATACAAAGGTGAGGTCATGGATTTTGAATTATGTTGAGAACGCCATTGCACAAAGTTTGATGTATTTCAAGAGGGCACATGGAGTATGGAAAAATCTTGCTGCTAGATTTTCTAATGTAGATGCACTGAGACTCTCAGATCTTCGTGAAGAGATGCATTTGCTGAAACAAGGCACATATTCTGTCAATAATTACTTTACAAGATTGATGGTTCTTTGGGAAGAAATTAAGACTATTAGGCAAATGCCCGTGTGTTTTTGTGATCCTCAGTGTCACTGCAATGCCATCAATATTTTGGTGGATCATATGGAAACTGAAATGTCATGAAGTTTCTTAAAGGTTTGAGAGATGAATTTGAGCCTATGGTTTCCCAGGCAATGTTGATGGTGCCATTCCTAGAGATCCATGATGCCTTTGCAATGGCCATTAAATTTGAAAGACAGAATTGATCGGCCTTTTCTAAGTGTCCAATCTTACCGGCAGTGTACCGGGTCAATTGTAGCCTATAATTGGTGAGTCAATGTCGTATCCCACAGGGAATCTGGTCGAGTACCAAAGTCGGTCTCGTTCCTAGTTTAGGTCAACATAAATATTGAACGTGGTGATTTGTCAGATCACCGGTTCTACAAACTAAATATACACAAAAGAAAGATTTAATACTATATAAAAGAGATAGCCGAGCTATGATCAAATCTAGCTAAGTCCCGAGGTATTCTTGATTCACCTAAATGTTCTCAATGTCATATAGGGTGTCGTTTCCTGGCTCTGAGAATAGACATTATTTCAATAATCTACCCTCCTATGTCAGGTTCAACAGTCCGCTGACCGGATTTAACTAACCTCACACGGTCTACGATCAATGAAACACTCGACAAGCAGATACAAACCTCACACACGAAACCGAATCTGAACAACTCAGTCGGTTTTATAGGGCGATCCTAGAACCCCGGTTCCCGTATCCTCTCGCAAAATACATTTGTAAAGACGATACGTGTGATACGATTATCAAATGGCCAATTCAACAAACGTGATAAGAATAAGTTCTAGAACTACGGTAACATCGAGAATCAACAATCAAACATCAAGAACACCACATGAACAAGCTAAGGTTCGATTTCGACGGTTATCACAGAACTCGACTATCAGGAAATTAGCTACTCATTCTATCAACAAAAACAACAAGAAATCAACAAGAAAGATAACATAAATTAATATTGAAAGCAAGAACAAGAAAGTAAAACGAAATACCAAATATATTAGGCCGTAGAAAATCGAATCTCCGATCGAAATCCCGTCAATAACGCGTCAAGCTATCACCGAGATCCTCCAGATTACAATGATCTACAACTAAACTAAGCTAATCTACCTAAAAACTAATCTAAACTAAGGAAGATGAAGAAAAACGCTGAAGAAATGGCTGAAAAACGATCTATATATGTATATATATCTATATGGATGAAGATGGGGGTTTTTATAGTGTTTTGGCAGATCTGACTGTTAGGCGTGCGCCTAGGGTTTGTCAGGCGCACGCCTAACATGCAAAAAAAGTAGAAAGATGGACTGAAACTTTGGATATAATTAACCCGTAGGCGTGCGCCTAGCATTTCTCAGGCGCGCGCCTAGCTGACACACCTTCAGTAAATCGGCCATAACTTGACCTCCAAATCCAGTGATTCAAAATGCGTTGGAAAGATAATAAAATTTTCTACAACCTTCATGAAGATGTACAGCCCATAAAATGCCTTTAAGGTGGATAAAAATGCAGATCAATGAAAGGTATGGTTGTAGTACCAACGAGTTTTGATCCGTTTGAACGTTTAAGCTTCGGGCACACATTCCAACCCTCGTATCTCGACTTCCGGTCATCTCGAACACCTAATACCTGTACAAAATCACAACAAATACCACACGTAACCCCTACAGGACATTAGGGTGACCGAGAGTATATTAAATACACTGAAAAAGACCGAGAATCCGGGACTTTACGTCCTAGGACTCGAAATGATAACCAATGTGTAAATACATCAAAATACAACCAAATGTCTCCGAAAACATATAGAACGAGGTATAAACATGGTATAATCACATTGTAAATGATAGCCAATTTGACTTTCATCAGTCATATGTGGAAAATAAGGCGAAGAATCAAGATTCTATGGTTCACATGTCTCAGAAGAATGGACAAGGGCAACACCAAGCAGTCAGCAGACCTGGATATGTACCTGTTGCAAATTCTAGACCCAAGAATCCTGAGAAATTATAGTGTAGTTTTTTGTGGATTCAATGGTCATACTGAAGAAACTTTCTACAAGAAGTATGGCTATCCTACTGGTTTCAAGTCAAAAAAATCCAACTTGGTGAAAGAGGATCATTTAACAGAAGAAGATCGGCCCTAAAACAGATCTCCTGGACCAGGGTTTCCTAATCTTACGGCACAACAACTTGACAAGTTGATGGCTCTGCTGAGTTCTGATCCTCCTATGCATGCAAGGTTTGCTATTGGGCAGCCTACTGAAGATACTACTCATTTTTCACCTACTACGGGGACAAGTGATCTAACTTAGTAAGATCTATACAATGGATCTTAGACTCTGGTGCCACAGATCATATTGTAGGTTAACTAGATCTGTTAAGTAGTCTCAAACCTTCATCTGGTATAAAAACATGATTACCTAATCGGAATAATGTTTTTGTCACACATATAGGACAAGTAAACTCTCAACTAGTCTTACATGATGTGTTTTGTATTACTGGTCTTAAGTATAATATTTTATCTTTGTCTTCTTTGAATAACCATTCCAATGGTGCTGCTGTTTTTTCTGCTAACATGTGTATTTTGCAGGACAAGAACAAGAAAGTGATTGGTTCAGCTAAGTTACACCAAGGACTCTATGTTATGGATCAACCAATCAAGATTTCTGATGTTAATACTGTAGAAAATAATACTTTGTCTGATAGACTAGATGTGCCCTTTTGTGGCACTACAGATTAGAACATCTACCAGATATGAGACTACAAGTATCAGCTCTCAGTCTACTGATATCAAATTTTGTGAATATGATCTTTGTTATGTCTGTCCTACGGCAAAGTTAAAGAAAAACCCTTTTCCCTTAAACACTACGAATGTGAATGTTGTTTTTGATCTTGTTCAAATGGATATTTGGGTCCCTTTGAGGCACCACATTGTGAATGGACAACAATATTTTCTGACCATTGTAGATGATTTCTCTGGATTTACTTGGTTTTTCTCATGAGGCACAAATCTAAAGTTTCTGAGCTTGTTAAATCTTTTGTTAAATTTGTTTCCACTAAATTTCATAAAATTATTAAAGTGATTAGGTCTTACAATGGAGCTGAGTTTCAGCTCACAAATTTCTATGCTCAACATGGCATATACATCAGACATCATGTGTCAGCACGCCTTAGCAGAATGATATTGTTGAAAGGAAACATCGGAATTTGTTGAATGTGGCCAGGAGCCTAAGATTTCAGAGTAACCTACCCATTGAGTATTGGGATTCTGTCTTTTGCATGCTGTGAAATTAATTAATGCAACACCTACACCTCTAATGAAGGAAAGCACTCACCATGAGGTGCTTTATGGCACCAAACTAGATTATTCTGTGTTCAAAGTTTTTATTTGCTTATACACTTTAGCAGTACATGACCAAATTCGATTCCAGGTGTAGGACTTGTGTCTACCTTGGATACTCAAACACTTTCAAGGGTGCCATTCTATTGGATATCACTAACAATGATATATTTGCTGCCAGAAATACTCAATTTCATGAGACTTATTTTTCCTTTATTTCAACAGTATCTAGGTAAGGCCATATATCTCTATGATATGCCAGTGCCATTACCAGTTATGGAAAGTTTGGATGATCTGCTGAATGAGTCAGCAGACCAGCTAGACACTGGATCAGCTACAACTGAGGCTTCCAGTGAAGGATATAATTCTGTCAGCCAGGCACCTGCACCTGCACCTGCACCTACTCAATTGAGAAGATTCACAAGGACAGGGAAAACACAAACCTTTTACCAAGGTGGGGCTCATGCAGTTCAGCAGACACCACATCTGCTGAGTGAGGTGATGAATCTGGAGAAACTTTCAGCAGAGTATGCTAGATTCATTAATGCTATGGTGCTACTGAAGAACCTAAGACTTATAATCAAGTCATCAAGCATGATGAATGGAAAGAAGCCATGCAAAAAGAGATTGAGGCTTTACAGACCACTCATACTTGGGAGATAGTTGATTTACCCCCAGGAAATAAGCACATTGGATGTAAATGGGTGTATAAAATCAAGTACAACCCTGATGGTTCAGTAGAAAGATACAAATCTAGATTTGTGTCAAAAGGATATACTCAGACGTATGGCATTTTTATCAAGAGACCTTTTCTCCTGTTGTCAAAATTACCACTGTCAGGTCTCTACTTGCAGCAGTAGCAACCAATAATTGGCATATCCATCAGATGGATGTCAACACAGCCTTCTTGCATGGAGATCTACATGAAGAAGTGTATATGCAACTGCCCCTAGATTTTGCAACAAATAAACAAAATCAAGTTTGCATATTAAGAAAATATTTGTATGGTCTAAAGCAAGCCAGCAGACAGTGGAATTTCAATTTGACTGAATCCTTGGAGGCACAAGGGTTTGTTCAGTCCAAGCATGATAACAGTTTATTCACCAAAAGATCATGACAATCTTTTATTGCTTTGCTAGTATATGTAGATGACATCATAGCAGCAAGTCCTAATGACCAATTGATTTAGCAAGTCAAAGATGCCTTGCATCAACAATTTACAATCAAAGACCTTGGATAATTGAGATATTTCTTGGGTATTGAGGCTGCCAGAACCCTTGAAGGCATTTCTATTTCTCAAAGAAGGTACACACTCAACCTTCTAGAAGAATGTGAATTTTTTGTGGCCAAACCTGCCAAGACACCTATATAGTCCAAGCATACTTTACAACATGGAGATTCACCACTATTAGAAGATAGTACTGCATACAGATCTCTGGTGGGTAAGCTAATTTATCTCACCATCACAAGACCAGATATAGCTTTTGCAGTTCAGCAGCTGAGTCATTTTTAGACACTCATACTGAAAATCATATGAGAGATGCACAAAAATTGCTAAGATATTTGAAGGCCAATGCAGGGCAAGGCATATTTTTTCCAGCCCACAATAACTTTGTTTTAAAGGGTTTTACAGACAATGATTGGGCTGGATGTCCAGAAACAAGAAAGTCAGTGTCAAGCTATATGATGTTCCTAGGAGATGCTCATATTTCTAGGAAAGCTAAGAAACATACATATATAGCCATGAGTTCTTTAGAAGCTGAATATAGGGCTATTGCCAATGCAATTTGTGAACTTCAATGGTTGGTTTATGTTATGCAGGATTTGAAGATTCCAGTTCAGTTGCCTGCATTACTTTTCTGTGATAATACTAGTGCTATGCACATTGCTCATAATCCTGTGTTTCATAAAAGAACAAAGCACATTGAGATTGATTGTCATGTTGTAAGAGACAATGTCAAGACCGGCCTTGTCAAATTACTTCTAGTCAACACAAAAGAACAAGTTGCTGACATCATCACCAAGGCTCTAGATGCACCCATTTCCTCATATTTACTGGACAAGTTGGGCATTTCAAAGATCTTTCAAAGTTCCATTAGTTTAAAGAAGTGTTGAGTTCAAGGTGGTCATGTATCAGCTTTAGAGGGGTGTTACAGTATATGACCCGAAGGAAGTGCTGAGTGCAAGTTAGCCGATCGCATGAAGACTCAACAGTCTGCTGAGTTAGTCAACAGATTAAATAAAGGCAGGAAACGGTTATTTAGTTAGTTTCTGTTATAACCATTTATAACTTACTTATAACTGATTCATGAGGTGTATGAGGCTATAAATACTCCATGATCAGTAGCATTATAACTTAACTCAAGTATTATTCTTTGAATAAAGTTCTTCCACATGATTTTCATTCATTTTCGTTGTATTTCTCAACTTCAACAAAGATATGATAACCTCGAATAACGAACAATAAGGGACATGAGAAGTACTTAGGGCTTTTTTCGTTGGGTGGTAGAATGTAGAAATTTTTAACTTTTTCTAATAAAAAGTTTAGAAAAAACTTGGTGGATGTAAAAGTAATATCTCATGCAAGCAAGAGAGGAAGTTTAGTTAAAGCGGTCATACATGCTATTCTCATGCTATACAATGCAATATTTATTTCTTATTGCCCCGTTGTTTGATAAATGCCATTGAAGGTATGATAAGGAGATTCATTTGGGGAGCTAAGGACGGTGAAAGAAAGATACACTGGAAGAAATGTGAGGATTGTTGTAATAATATAGATTGTGGGGGCGTGGGTTTTTGAGACTCATCTGGTTTTAATTCAGCAATGCTAGCAAAACACGTATGGCGGATTCTTAAAACTCTAAACACCTTATCTAGTCACATATTAAAAGTTAAGTGTTTTTGTAATAGATCTTCTTTTGAGGCTAATTGCAACTCATGGGCCTCTTTTGTGTGGAGAAGCATTATTGCAGACCGTGACATGCTTAAGGAAGGGTCGAGATGAAGAATAGGAAACAAGGAAGAGGTGAATATATTTCGCAACCTTAGGTCCCCAGGCTCACTGGATTCACGATTGGATCGATACATTACAATGTGGATGAGATGAAGGTTAGCTAATTGTTAAATCCTGACCCTAGTTGGTATGAACAACTAATAACAATGATGTTCCCACAGTACATTGCCGATTATGTACTCCAAGTGAGCCTCTCACCGCGCCCTTCTCACTCAATAGGACTTATATTGTAAAGTCCGGCTATCATCTTCTTGGCGTTCCTTGAGATATAATGATAACCTAAATCCAGGCACGTCCTTAAGCAACCATACAACAACGTTTTTGGAACAGATTATGGTCCTTGAAAGTACAACCAAAGGTAAAACATTTTTATTGGCGAGCTTACACTAATAGATTACCAGTTTGAAAATTGGTATTGCCTGGAGATTTGGCCGACTGTGTGGATCAGAAAAAAATCGAAAACATCATAGGAAACCATGCATTTCTAAGAACCTCATCAGGTCGAGGCGTACCATTGAAAACATTTTTGTTTTTTTGGTTGTAATTTATCATAACATTTATTCTTCGTATACTTCACGTATTTAAAACACTTCATTATGTTGTTACCGAAAATTTCATCAAGATTTTTTGTTTGAAAATAAAATGTCAGTCAATTCAATAACCAATTATATTAGGGACTTTCCTCCCTTCAAAAAAAAAATTTAGGGACGTGCTGATACGAGTACAAAAACTGTAATACAATACAAATAAACTTAATGATTTCAGGTGCCTTTCCCCCAAATGCGATTTTTTATCATCACGTACTACAATATTTTAATCAACTTATAACCAAACCAATAAAACCCAATCTGATACAAGTTTCATTTTTACTGCGAATAATCACGTTGATATTTTTTACAAGCGGCTCAACTGCAAATTTCTCCCACGAATGTCAATTTCTTTATCAAAATAGCTCAAAAACATTAATCCAATCACTACCCTAAATATCATAAAATTATAACCCTAACAAGTTAATTGCCTCAAACATAATCATCTATTGATGTGTAAGAATAACAATTGAAACAAAAACAAGATCAAAACTTATTCAGTCAAAAAATGAAGTAATCTGCTTTCAAAATCTTAAGTAAAATGACTTACCCATTTGTTTAAAGAAGCAAGACCGTTGTAGTATGATTTCCCGTTGGTGGATAGCCCCCAAATCTTGAGTTGATATGATGAAAAAATTATCACATTTGCTGATACTGTGATAGGAGTTGGTTTTGTGAGAAAATTGGGTGAAGAAGAAGATACGAGTGAATTTTTTGGGATTTTATGACAAACCACATGTAAATTTGCATGTCTCGGACGCGCCACGTGAAAAGTGGAACGGGGAGTGACACGCCACATGCAAATTTACACGGGTTGAAGACACGCACAATGCAATTTGAAATTCTTGAGGTACACCCACAACACGTGTAAATTTGCACGGGTTGTGACCAAATCATTCAAATTTACACGTTTTGGCCATGGTTGGCCAGTTATGAAATTGCACGTGGCGTGTATGCAACCCGCGTAAATTACTCCCGGTTGGACCAAGCCCATACAAATTCACACGTGTGACTAGAAAAAAAAAATCAGGTTTGACACAACTTGGAAAAAAATTCAGGTCCCTACAGGGACCTCAAATCATATTTTCACTTTGGTCAATGGTATTTCCAGGTTGAAAATTGGTATTGCCAAAGCAACCGTACAAATTTACTACATGTTTTGTTGGTAATACACGGTGGCAACACCAAAAGTTGCTCCGGCATAAGATTGGATCCCCTCATATACACCTGATGGTCATGTGGTGTTCACTCCTTTGTCCTATCATGTGCACATGAGGGGATCCAATCTCCTCCGGCACTAATGTGAGCCTTTCACTTTTCCATGCAGATACCAAAGATTATGTACATGATTCTATACAAGTCGAAGGTAATAACTATCTTCAAGTCGCTCAAACAAATCTAAAACTCTTGAAGTTAATTACATCAATCTTTTAAAAAATGGACTTGATATTATAGGAGTGAAAAGTAAAGTATTTGGATAATATGCCTTGTATGCAATAGTTTGCAAAATATGTATGCGTCCACTTTCCGTGGCATGTGCGTGGGAGGTCCATTCTATTGTATTCTTTTGTGCTGATATTTTGGTTTGCAAAACATATATGTATATATTTAGTGCTGCAGTTCATTTTGCTCAGGACACTTTTTTATATGTAAAATTATCTTAATATATTATTTGGTTTCTCTGCCTTGTTTTTCTTTTTTAATAACGAATATTGGCGATAAACAATAGTTTGGGTTCTGTTCAAATATATAGAATGGTAATTGGGAAAATTGGAAAAATACCTTTTTTTTTCCTTTCTGAAATTAATATGAAAATACATCCCCAAAATAAAAAACGGAGTCTATCCCCCATCTTTAAAAACGCAAATTTTTTCACTTTAAAACGAATTTTCCGTTATTTTTTCTATTAAACTCGTTATTTTGATATTTATACACAAATTGTTGTGCGTTTTTTAGTCCAACACAGGTGTGGAAACTCAAAGTTATAATTTGAAAACATAAATTTTATTTTGATTTTGCAGTTATAATTCAATTCACAAACCACGAGGGAGTGAAACGTTTTTTTCCCCTAAATTAGTGTCACAACAAAATAAATATTATAAATGATGCAATATATTTTATATCGTTGACCTTGATATTGTATATGACATATGATTGATAGCAATCATAACATAATCGATAGCGTAAAAATAAGCTGTGACAATTTTCCAAGAAAAATGTTATTAACCCAATAAATTTTTACACCATTGATCATTATATAAGTTCATCATAATCAAAGATGAAAAAGTTTATAATGTCACTCGTAATTATACAATCATGGTAGCACTGGCATATCCATTTTCTTATGAGACTAGAGATATTACCTTTTTTTCTTGACAATGAATCATTAATTTGTCGCCTTATTTCTCTTTTTGTGCTTTTAATTATGTTAACAGGTCATCGAAGAATACTACAAGCATTTCCAAATTGGGGAAATTCGAAAACGTAAATCTCACTTTAATTTTGAAGTGTGGAAACTCAAAGTTATAATTCACACTTGTGCTGGACAAAAAACGTACACAATTGGTGTACAAATATCAAAATAACGTGTTTAATGGAAAAAATACCATAAAATCCATTTTAAAGTGAAAAAAATATTTGTTTTTCAAAGATGAGCGATATCGCCCATCTTAAGGTGGGGATAGACTATTTTTTTTTATTTTTTATTTTGGGTTGTATTTTTCGTATTAATTTTAGAAAAAAAAAGGTATTTTTCCAATTTCCCCAATTATCAATTTTTTTTATATAAAAATTCTCAATTATCATTTTATATATTAGAACAGAACACAAACCCTTATTTATCGATCAATATTCGTTATTAAAAAAGCAAGACACATAACCCAAAAAATATATTAAGATCATTTTACCTCTAAAAAAAGTATCCCAGAGCAAAATGATCGGTAGCACTATATATATATATATGTTTTTTTTTTTTTTTTCTTAAAGTTCTCCTGTATCCTAACTCAATGGTCCGACTAATCCGGAGTTTGGCGTCATGTCGTGTCTCAGTGAAGTCCAGTCTTGAGAATGCCTCCATAAGTATTTCTCACTTACTACTACTGAACCAAGCTTACTTGGCTATACATATATCTTATCTCTATTAAAAGCTAAGGACTTTGCTTCATATCGTACAACGTGTAAAATTTTCCTACCGACACGCAGACCTAATTTTATTTTATTATTTATTTTTCCTTATGTAAAAACCTAATTTTGAGTATAGTTATATATAAAATCAAGGATGCTTTAAAATTCAATTAACCAAAATTTTCGATTTCTCGATTCGATTTCGACACAACAATTGAATATTATACACAACAAAGTGTATGTTTCGATACTTCATTTTAATCTTTCCAATCGATAAATCACGAATTCGGTTTAAATTTCAATCAACCGAAAATTTTCGATTTACACAACAATTGGAATAAAACCGCGTGTGACTCCACATTAAATATTTTTATTATTTTGAACAACATAACGTCGGTGGAACCGACGGTCATTTGCAGTACGAACGTCATTAAAATTGACGTTGGAATACCATTTCGCTTTTTATATTATTCAGATCGTTTGACACGTGTTTTTTTTTTATACCAAATGAATGAACACGAGATCAATAGCGTATTCATTAATAATAAGAAGAGAATGTCGTATAAAAAATGAGTAAAAACACATTTTCAAGCGTATTAATGATCCAAAAGCTTTAAAGCGTCCCCGAGATTTGACCGTGTTGTTATTATGGTCGCTTATTGTTTTTATATAATGTTTCATCACAGAAAGTCGAAATTCCAAAGTGATCGACTTTATGACATCGTTCTCCGATACATCATATTGTAGTTTATTTTGTAGATGGAAACTACTAATAAAAACCAAGAGAGGTGATTCACAATGCTCACGCCTCTAAGAAAGAAATTAACTCTTAGAAAAATGCGATATATTTCTCTTCTTCTCGCCTCACATGTGCGAATTAATTTATTCGCTTGTTTTACGCAATTTATTTCACATTGGGATCTATTTCTTGATATTATCTTAAGTAACGATTTATGTTGGGCTCGCCTTGCCTTGCACGGATCACGTTAACTAGTACATATATGTTTTGCAAACTCAAATATCACACAAAAAAAACAAAAAAAAAACAGCATAATGAACCTCCCACGCACATGCCACGGAAAGTGGTCGCAGGCATATTTTGCACACTATTGCATAATACAAGGCATATTATCCGACGGCTAGTTCAACGAGACTCCCTACATCAGAATCACCCATTCTCTAAATACTTTACTTTTCACTCCTATAATGTCAAGTTTCCCTTTAAGAAAAAAAAAAACTTTTTGTACTTTCTTGTACGTTGTGATATTCAACATTTTCCTTTGGACGGCTACAGCTATAAATTTTGAGGAGTTGTTATCGTTTTCGAAAAGATGGGATGAGGAATGCCGTTTGGGCAGAATTCTTTGAACATGAACATGTCACCTCTACCAAGTCTTGAATATTCTCAAGAGAGGGGAGGAGATTGATTGAGTAATGCCTCTACTACAGCTATTTTAGTATGATACTCAATTGTCATCATCTGAAGAATTATTCATTTCATGGCCGTCGTTATTATCACTCACAAATATTATATTTCATTCATTGTTTTAAACCTTTTTGGTTGGTTGGTATCCTCTTGCTTATCTTTTTTATTCTTCCAGCTGGTTTACTCTTGAAGAAAGTGAATACTTTCAGCTTTGTAATTTTTCTGTTTGTGAGGGTTAATGATTGCAGAGAGAGTACCGAGGAAAATGCAGGGGCTTTGTGAAGAATTGTGAATTCTCATTTTCCTTGCTAAGTTTAGGTTCATACAAATCTGCCCACAAAGTGTTTGTTGAAAATACAGTATGGCCGCCTCTTTCTAATCTTATCCGATGGATTCTCTGTCAGCTCTGAAAAGGGGAAAAGATTGAATTCACTTATGCTATGCAAATTCAGACTCGAAAATTTGATCAAATGTGGTCGTCTTCAGCAGTTCATTTGAATCAAGTAGGTAATGTCACTAAATTTGTTTCAATTCTGCAGGTTTACAAACTGACATTTCCCTTCAGTAATCAGTAATCTATGTACCTAAGCCTTTTTGTCCCCCCTCCCTTTAGAGCTTTGTGTCAGCTGAAGTTAACAGAATTCGTGGCATCTTTGATCTAGAATGCAAATGATTTGGATCTCTCTAGCCTTATGGTTACTATCATTTGGAAATTTGTTAAACGGGCTGTCTTCGAATTTCTCCCCAAGACCGGCTCAGGTGACTATCGGAGCTATTTTGACGTTTAACTCTACCATTGGAAGAGTCGCTAAGGTTGCTATTGAAGAGGCGGTTAAAGATGTTAACTCTAATTCCAGTGTTCTTCAAGGCACTAAACTTGTTGTGAATTTGCAAGATTCAAATTGCAATGGATTTCTTGGCACAATTGAAGGTAGTCGTCATGTTACGTTTCCTTCAGTCCCATTAAATGTGTATGATGAAACATACGACCTAACATGATGTTATTGTGAACTAGCATCACTATCTTTATGTTTAAAATTTGCCTGATAATTCCATGGTTTTCTTGCTTGGTAAATGAGGAAGCATTTGAGAATTATGTCGATAGATTACCAATCAGTTTCAAAATTACAGCTTTGCAGTTTTTGAAGAACGACACAATTGCCATCATTGGACCACAATCTTCTGCGGTGGCACATACTATATCATACGTTTCCAACAATCTCCATGTACCTCTCTTGTCATTCTCTGCCACGGATCCCACTCTCTCTTCTTTTCAATATCCTTACTTTGTTAGGACGACGCATAGTGATTTTCACCAGATGACTGCTATAGCTGACATAGTGACCTATTATGGTTGGACGGATGTGATTTCCATTTTCATAGATGATGATTATGGACGAAATGGCGTAGCTGCTTTAGATGTTGCACTTACAACCAGGAACTGTAAGATCTCCTACAAAGCCGGTATTCCTCTGACAGACGGAACAAATTGGGATGCCATAATGGATATCCTTGTCAAGGTAACTGGGAGAGAGTCCAAAGTAATAGTTTTCCATGCGTATCCTGATGTCGGATTTGTGGCCTTTTCTGTGGCTCGGTTTCTTGGAATTATGGGAGATGGCTATGTATGGATCGCTACAGATTGGCTTTCTTCTGTAATAGATACCTCTCTGTTACTCCCTTCGGACAAGATAGAGTCCATACAAGGGATTCTTGTCTTGCGTCAGCATACTCTTGATTCTGATAAAAAGAAAGCATTTACATCTAGATTTAATAACTTGACTGGGGGATCTTTTAGGTTGAATTCATATGCTTTACATGCGTATGATACTGTTTGGTTGTTTGCTCATGCCATGAACTATTTTCTCGAGCAAGGTGGGAATATTTCATTCGCTGAAAATCCCAAGTCGTCTGCTATTGAAGGAAATAATCTACACCTTGAAGCTTTGGGCATTTTTTACGGAGGGGAACTGCTGTTGAATAGTATTATGCGGAGTGATTTTAATGGTTTAGCCGGACCAGTGAAGTTTGATTCTGATAGATCTCTCACTCATCCAGCATATGACATCATGAATGTACTTGGAGCTGGTTTTCGTCGGGTTGGTTACTGGTCTAATTATTCTGGTTTATCAACTGAACCGCCAGAGGCTCTTTACTCAAGGCCTTCAGATCGTTTACATGCAAACCAAAAGCTGTATAGTGTAATTTGGCCTGGTGAGACTTCAATAACTCCTCGAGGATGGGTTTTCCCCAACAATGGGAACCGACTGAGAATTGGGGTTCCCAGAAGAGTAAGTTACAGGGAATTTGTTTCAAAAGCGCCAGAAGCTGGCGTCTTTGTAGGATTCTGCATAGATATATTCACTTCTGCTGTAAAATTATTGTCATATGCTGTCCCATATGAATTTGTCCCCTTTGGAGATGGTACAAAAAACCCAAGTTATGATGACCTTTTAAATTTGATAGCTACAGGGGTAAGTGAAAGTCTAACGGAAATGTTTGTCACATCATGCATACAATATTTCAAGGGGAACTAGTAAAGGAATTTCAACTTTCTTTGTGTTGTTTGTCACAGGAACTTGATGGGGCTGTTGGTGACATCACAATCATCACAAATCGCTCAAAGCTTGTTGATTTCACTCAGCCCTATACCTCATCCGGGCTTGTAGTTGTGGCTCCAATCCTGAAGATAAACAGCGGGCCTTGGGCTTTCAGTGACATCCATTTACTCCAAACACGTGGGGTGTTTTGGTCTTTTCGTTGTTTTCATTGGAATATCCATGTGGGCATTGGAGCACCGAGTCAATAATGAGTTTCGTGGACCACCAAAAAAACAAGCGGTGACCATCCTATGGTGAGTTTCTGCGGAGCTTGAGTTGTGGGTGTCATTCTTATCATGTTAAAATGTCCAGTTTTAAGCTTATAACGTACTCCGTTTTCCACTTTGATCTGCTGGTAATATGTGCTTTTGTTAGAGGGATATGGCTATACCTTGTTGGAATAACAATTTATAACATTGATAAATTGATTTCTTATTTTATCTTCCTAAAATGAAGGTCTGGAAAGCCCGGCCTCATTGATAAGAGATGCCTGCGCCACAGAGACTGTTCTTCACATTAGTGTAACTGCAGGAAAGTGTGTTGGTCCAAATGCTGACACCCATGTAGATCTAACATGAAAATTGTTGTTGCTGCATTCAGTTTTCTAGATAGATAAGAAGTCAGGCAAAAACAAAAACAAAAAAATTTGAAGCAAGTGTGAGTTTTTATTGTCCACTTTATGTGTTGTCCTTGTCCACCTTATGTGGTTATGAATCTCTTTCTTTTGTGAATAAAATAATAATAAGTAAACTTGACCTGAGGATTGTTGAATATATAAAATGTTAATAGTCTACCTCCCCATCAGTTGTTTAAGCGTTTGGGAAAAATGGTAGTTCAACACAGTATCAAAACATGAGGTCCCTGGTTCAAACCTCTCTACAAACATTGTCTTCCCAAAGAAAAATATTGTTTCAAGAGTTGGGCCTCTCTCAACCTTATTCCAAAAAAAATATTGTTTCAACTGTTATGCCTCTCTCAACCTTATTTCATGTGTTGTGCCTGTGCCTCTCTCAACCTTATCATAAGCCCACAACTCAAACTTATTCCAAAATAAAATATTGTTTCAAGTGTTGTGCCTCTCTCAACGTTATCATAAGCCCACAGCTCAACCTTATTCCAAAATAAAATTTCAATTGTTGTGCTTGTGCCTCTCTCAACCTTGTTATATGCTCACACTTCCCACACTAACCTTATTATAAGCCCACTCTACACCACTCTACACTACAAGTTTATATGTGCACACAGACATACATACATATAACACACATATTTATATACATACATATAGATAGATAGATATACACATCTAACTATCTATCCATCCATCTATCTATGTACACACGCTATGTTTTAACATTTACTGCAGATTCACAAGCTTGTGATTACTAGAGTATTTTTGTAAGTGCTATTGAGTTAATTTTAATGATGTAATACCAATTCCCAGTAAGTAGCAGTATTTTCAGCAGTAAATATATGACAGATGCTATGGTTTTGCTTTCAGGTTTGGCGCCTCAAGCTTCTATTTCACTTCACAGTAAGATAACATCTAAATTCACCTGTTTTTTTTTTTTTTTTTTTTTTTTTTTTTTTTTTTTGAGAATAAAATTCACCTGTTATTTTACTTGTCAGACTCTAATATTAGCACGATTAAACTTAATTTTACCTGTTTTTATTTTGATTTCAGGAGAGAATATCGTGGGCACCCTTGGCAGGTTGGTGATGTTCACTTGGCTCTTTCTGGTTTTGGTACTAAACTCAAGTTATACTGCAAATTTAGCCTCCTCTCTCATGGTACAAAAATTATATTCTCCTATAACGGGGATTGATAGCTTAAAACACGGTAATGAACGCATAGGATATCAAGTTGGATCTTTCACAGAAAGGTATTTAATTGAGATAGGTATAGAAAGGTCCAGGCTTGTTGCCCTAAATTCACCTGAAGAATATGCTAGAGAACTCCTCCGTGGTCCTAAGAATGGTGGTGTTGCTGCAGTGGTGGACGAGCTCCCTTATATAGAAGTATTCCTTTCAACCCATTGCAAGTTCGAAATTGTGGGTGAGGAGTTCACTAAAAGCGGTTGGGGATTTGTAAGTATCTTTCTACCTCTTGTTGTTTTTAAGTTTCTAACTATTTGTGTTTGATCCCTAATGTTAGGGAGATTAACCTACTAAGATTTGAGTTATTCTCACAGGCATTTCCCCGCGACTCTCGTCTGGCAGATGCTATCACGACTGCTATTCTGAGCCTATCAGAAAACGGGGATCTCCAGCGGATCCATGACAAGTGGTTAACTAGTACCTCTTGCAGTACTGCTGCTAGTAGTAGTACTAAGCATGACTCCAACATCCTTCACCTGAAAAGCTTTGCTAGCCCTTTTGTAGTGTGTGGAATAGCTATAGCGGTTGCTGTCTTGCTGTATTACTTGAGGATTTCTCTCCTTAGGTTTTGTGAAGGTCGACATATCCAACGTGAACCCAACCCGACCTGTAGAAATTCATGTACCAAGCGTCTTAGGAAGTTCATCTGTCAATCGGGTGAGAAAGAAGACGACAACAACTCAAGTAGAGACAGGAAGAGGAGGAAGATATCGCCACCCAGGTAAGTGTGCCTATGAGGACAAAACCTGAAGCACATTCATTATACTACAATGCACTTATTGTGTCCATTTTATTATGTTTATGATCAGTTGATTTCAAGTTATGATTTCGGCGGTGATGCTTGTTAACATACAAATTTTTTTTTTCTTCCCGTTAGTTGAGGAGAGATTGACGATTAGTTGATCATCAAATAACAAAATACCGGACGTATAGGGTCGTTCATCCTACCAGGGGATGTATCTGCACCTGCTATAACCTGTGATACAAAAAGTGTCAAACACAATACAAAACAAGAAGACAGTTTGTGAAATATCAAACTTGCTGATATTTAGGGAATTAGATCCCAGTAATTCTGGTTGCAGTAGGTGCTGCCATTTAATGTGGAAATATTCAGTTTGGTTGCATATTTTTAGTAGGCATTTATTTGTGATTTAGTAGGCCTTTAATTGTGATATATAAAGCCTGATTTTTGAAGTGCACATTAGGAGAGATTTTATTTGCTTGTAATGTAACTTGTATCTAGACCTTTGGTTTTCACTCAATGAAATGAAGAAAATTATTCACATGGTATGGTTGCGATGTAATCTCTATATCAAAGTTCCTTTTGTTCTTCTACCTCTCAAATCATTTATACACGCGCAACAATGGCAGAATCACAGGGAACCTCTCAATCATCTGCATCTTTGCATCCCGTCACTCAGGTGACACTCAATTCCGTCACTCAGGTGACACTCAATTCCGTCACTCCACCCACAAACGAAAGCATCATGTTTCAAATCATCACTCATAAACTCACATGACCCAATTATCTTCAATGATCCCAATCCATGATGATGTTCAACATTGGCCGAGGAAAAAGACGATTATATCACCGGCGCTGCCATATCTCCAGATCCGAAATTCTGAACATGGCGACCTGCGGGCTCCTGGCCGAGCAGAACGGCTGTGTTAGGAACATGTATGTAAGCCACTGCAATTCACAAGATGCCATGGCCTATATTCTGCTTCTGAGGAGCTTCTAGATGCAGTAGTTTGTTTCTTTGACCTACAAATTAAGAGTGAACCACCTAAAAACACAGAGAATCATGCAATATATCTTCTTGTATCATTGCATCCACCCTAGTCTGAATCAACATAGCATTTTAGCTCTAGACTGCTTTCTGATGGAAAAAATATACCATGTGCATGTGACCTTTTTAGATATTTAAGGAGTTTATGAGCCGCTTTGAGCTGCAACTCTGTACGTTTATCAAGAAATTGATTGAGCTGCTGTGTGGCATATGTTATGTCAGGTCTTGTTAACCCTAAGTATAGCAACTTTCCTACCAAACTTCTGTAGTAGCTATTTGACTCCAGTTGTGGGGAATCTTTGTTGTGTAGTTTTATAGAAGTGTCAATGGGGTGTGTGACTAGGTTTGCAGTCAGAATAGCCATATTCTTCGAGCAGTTCTAGGCAATATTATCTTTGTGATAACTCCATCTCCTTCTTTGATCTAGCTACTTTTAGCCCCAATAAGTACTTGATATATCCAAGATATTTTATTCCAAACTTGTCATTTAGAAAACTCTTTAAATGCTTTATCTCATCCATGCTAGGACTTGTGATCAATACATCATCAACATAAACCAAAATTACCACAAAGAATTTTCTGATCATTTGACAAACAAATTATAATCTTGTTTGGATTGTCTGATCTCCCTCTCAAGTAGAGCTCGGGTTAGTTTAATACTCCACTGCCTATTAGCATGTTTAAGGCCATATAAAGACTTCTTGAGCCTTCAAACAAGTCATGGTTCTGACTGAAAACTGAAGGACACCTAACAAAAACCTTGTGGTACTTCCATGTAAACCTCATCTGTTAGATTTCCATGCAAGAAGGCATTATTTACATCCAACTGGTGCAGGTTCCACCCCTTTGCAGCTGAAGTGGCCAGTAATGTTCTGACAGTAGTGAGTTTTGCTACTGGTGAAAAGGTGTCCAAGTAGTCTAATCCCAATTGTTGAGTGTAACCCTTAGCAACAAGTCTGGCTTTATATATCTTTCTATGGAACCATCTGACTTGTATTTAATCATGTACACCCACTTGCAACCTATTGGTTGTATTCCTTTAGGTGATGGGATGATTTCCCAAGTCTTTGTCAGTTGAAGAGCCTTGAATTCATTGTCCATGGCCTATCTTCTTTGTTTATTGTGGTGAAATAATGTCCTAAACCCAATCGGGTTGGACCGGATCCGACCAGATCAGATCATTTTCACTATTTCTTTATGTTTGTACATATAATAAATGGTTTTCTTTTATTATATATTTGTTCTTTTAATGAACCAATTATGATATTGTATATATGATAACGTCCCTAGTGTCAAACTGTGAAAGAGAAATCATGATAGTGATTATGGTTGATGAGATCTCAACTCACTTTAATAAGTTTGATACTTAAATGTCTCTAGTCGTATGTACTATTAAACATGCCATTAATAGAACGGTTAGACTAACACATATTGGATGTCTTTTATCTTGTGAAGATGGGGATAGATCTCGTCTATCGAAGTGTAGGGACACTTGGACTGTACGTGGACGTGTATTAGAGAATGCGTACGTTAGACTGACCCACTTACTTTATTAAGTGTTGCACTATGTGACTGTTGTGTAATTATCCTAAGACCGGAGTCTTCATGACATCACGGTGTGGATTGTCATTCTTTGACACTATTGAGATTTCCCCTAGCCACAGGGAAATCATGTGGCTGTGATTGGGTGTGATTTTGAAGCATGCGTAGGATTCATGTTGCTCGTCCGGAAATCGCGTATCCTAATGGTAGGAGTAATTATCCGAAAGGGCATTCTTATAAGGAATGTCTTATTCTCGAAAGTCTTTGCAAAGAGGAAGTAATGTGTTACTTCGAGAGAGTAGGATATCCAGATTATAAGATGCAGTCGTTAATGAATGGCACTCGAGATACGACTGTATGGATATTACAATAATGATAAGATTCTATTTACACGGTAATCATTTCACATTAAAGGTAGTAGTCATTGCATTTGACTATTTCAATGATTGGGGGTCATGACATGTTGCTAGATACTATTCATGATCGTTAGATATGAATGATATTTTAGTAAATGCACTTTGTGCCTACGGCAACGGAAGTCTATCGGGTCACACACATAAGAACATTTAGTCGGATTAAAATGCTGTTATAGTGATAACCAACTAATGAAACTTTTTATCTCGACTATAAAGTATTATAATGATAAATTAATATTACGGTATTTATTTATTATGAATAAATATAATACAAGATGTTAATTATGTTAATTAATTAAATATACATATTTGATGTATGTGCATATATAAGTGTATATGTGACACACATGTATTTTGCAAATTAATTAATCATAGTATTATATATATTATTATGTATTAATATTGATATATATATATATATATATATATATACATATATATATATTTGTGTTGTAAGATATATATGATATATACACACATGCCAATTGTTTTATGATAATATAATAAAGATACCTTTCTCAAAAAGATCTAATGGATAAGCTACGTAAGCAATATATTGGTCTTCTTCTCCAAGAACGGGCTCAATGTGGTAGCATCGCCTTTGTAACGATCAAGGGTAGTTAGTCTATCTATCCACACAAATGTCCATGACGTTAGTAGAAGATGGTAGCAACCGTGGCCCCGGCTTCTTCAAATGCCAGACGTTAGCTTTATTGGTCAGACATCACGCCATACATATTCCACAAATATTATTTTTACAAGAATGACATATATGTAAATGCCAGAGATGTATTTAAAAAAAAAAAAATAAAGGTCCATCTTATCTATTTTTCTATTGATCATGATTCACCAAATTATACCTAAGGCCAGCTTAAAATTTGCCATGTGCGCATAAAGTGATCTATAATTTTACACACGTGTCCTTAAAATGGATGTTGAAATATTAAAAAAAAAAATAAAAAAATAGTGTTATGCATGTAAAGAAAAAAACTAGTGTGCTTCAGGCATAAAAGGTGACAATGTTTAATAACCACAAAAGTTATTTCCACTTCCATTCCACAGGATTGATTGACTTGAGGAAGAAGAAAAAGAACCAAACAACCAACAATATTGTTTCCGATCTTTGAATTCCGGTTGAATACCGTTGGAATCTGGGGAAAACCGGGTCACCCATTTCAAGCTGAAAGCACAAATTAACCGCCTCTGTTATTGGAAAAGGATTGCAAACCTATCCGATTTTTTGGACGTGAAGAAAGGCCTGGAGACTCTGTCAATAATTATCTACAGAAACAGAAATGGGGGGTGGTGGTGGAGGTGGTGGTCGGATGGGGCGAGACCTTAACGCCACGCCCACGTGGGCTGTTGCATTGGTCTCCGCCATCATCGTCGTCATCTCCATTATTTTGGAAAAAGTTCTCCATAAAATCGGAGAGGTAATAATGCCGCCATTCGTTTCTTTACCATTTCCTGTTTGTTTGCGATTAGATTATGTCATGTTATATGCCCCATGTTCTTTCCTCAACAACCGTAAAAATGTTGAGCTTTGTCGTCGTATTGATCTCGGAGACTCAGGGGTGGCCGGAATATGCTTATGAAATAAGATCCCACCTGATCCGTAATCAAAACTAATCTTAATTCATTTGAGCAATTATTTGATCATTTTAGGGGAGTGTATTGCTAATTGATAAGAATAGCTGCCTCTTGTTCATACTTTATCTTTGATGATTATATTTAAAAAAGTACTTACCTTTCCTGATACTTCATGTAATTAGCCTATTTTTCTTCAATTGTTGGTTGAAATTTGAAAATTCACTGAATTGGGCATAGTGTTGTAAAATTCAACAGGAAATGGTGTATATATATATTTAACAACAAAATTATATCATTTTAATAGAAAGAAAATCTCTTGATCTTAATGGGGCACGCGCCTCCCCGATGCATGTACATCCGCCACTGTCTGTGAAAAATCCTGCTTTTGTTGGACTAATGATCTTCTTTTGATTGTCATGCTAATCTCCTCTGTTGTGCAGACTTTTGAAAAGAGGCACAAAAAAGCTTTAGTTGAAGCACTAGAGAAAATCAAAGGAGGTAGTAACTCAAACTCCAACCCCTTTTTCTTTCCTAAGCAATAAGGTTCTATTAACTCTTGTTAGAGTTGTTTTTGCTAGTGGCATTCTAAGATGCATTATTGACTCCATTTTTGTTTTTTTTCTTTTGTTTTTTTTGGGTATTTGCAGAGCTTATGGTTTTAGGATTTATCTCCCTATTACTGACATTTGGACAGAACTACATTGCCAAAATTTGTATTACTGAAAAGTACGCTAACACTATGCTACCGTGTCCCTTGGAGGAACCCGCCGCAGAACACCATCCCAAGCCCACTGAAGAACATCACCGAAGGCTTCTATTGTATGAGCATAGGATTTTATCAGGGGAGGTGGAGCAGTACAGTGCAAACCCGTAAGGACTAGTTTCGCTTTGACACGAGCATTATTCTGCAGGAACTTTTAATAGGAAAAAAAAAGAATTTAATTCGCTTTTCATTAATCCGTCAAAATTTACTTGTGTTTCGTACCTATATCTCAACACGAAAGCAAGAATAAAAGCAAGACCTAATGTTAATCTTAAAAGTTACATGTAGTAGTTTAGGGACATTTTTAACATGATGATTGTGCACACGAATGTCAACGCTTATTTGCTTTATAAGCTAACAAATGCTTTATCGATAGGGACATGTGCCGGTTATGTCTGTAAATGGATTACATCAGCTACACATTTTCATATTCTTCTTGGCTGTGTGCCATGTGGTTTTTGGTGCAATAACGATGACATTGGGACGAGCAAAGGTGGGATATTCCATGTTCATTCGTTGCTTTCGCAGATGTTATTACTATTTTTGGCAGATATCATAAGGAAATAGAATGAATCATCGTTACATGTCTTGATTTGCATTGATAATGACTATATCTTCCCTTGTCATATGTTTTGTATCGTCTCACTCAAAAGGTTTCACTAAAACGTAGTATTCATTCATTATGCATTATATGGTACTTGGTATAACTTTCCTATGCTCAGATTCGAGGATGGAAGATATGGGAGCAGGAAGTGGCTCTGGATTATGAACAGTCAAATGGTAAGTCGTTCAGTTGTATTTAGATCGTCTTACTGAAACAAAGAAATGCCGTAAAAATGGTGTTACTTAAGCTGTTGTACTTCATAGAAGGTTACCTCATTCAGTGATTTTCTTCATCGTATTAGTACTCTCAGTCTGTGTTTTTTCTGATATTCCATTACAGATCCTACAAGATTTAGGCTCACAAAGGAGACATCTTTCGTGAAGGACCATACCAGCTTCATGCTAAGAACACCAGTCCTGTTTTACCTTGTAAGAATGACTGTACTGCATTTTTGTTGAGTCAACTAGAGGATTTGTTTCTGTTCAGAATCTCATTCCCCGCATCTTTTTTATGATATCAGGTGTGTTTTTACCGGCAATTCTTTAGGTCTGTTCGTAGGCATGACTACCTGACAATGCGCCATGGATTCATCTCAGTGAGTTGTTCATTTTCATCAGATTCTTGAATAGTTTCCTTTTTACAGATTGTCAAAATTTTCCCTTTTGTTAGGTTCATCTGGCCCCTGGAAGTAAGTTTGACTTTCAGAAGTACATCAAACGATCATTGGAAGATGACTTCAAGGTTGTCGTAGGAATCAGGTAAAGCTTTAAAGATTATAACTTCCTGATTCTCGTGATGTGATTTCGACTTTTTCCATATCTTTTTTAATGTACTGAACATCACATAACCTGACTTGAGTATCTTGATGATGTACCCACCCACAGTCCTGTACTTTGGGCTTCTGCAGTGGTCTTCCTGCTATTTAACGTACACGGTTGGTTGTTTTTCTCCCTGCAATGTCTTTTTCAAAATTTTCTTTATTAATTATTTGTTGCATCATAATTCTTCTCGGTTTCCTATGGATCCAACATAGTGACATTCAAAATGCAGACATAACTCATGTTTATGTAATAGAATCGTCGTATTTCTTTCAGGATGGGCGATTATGTTTTGGCTATCTTGCATGCCACTTGTGGTAAGGAATTTCCTCTCTTTTGCTTTTATTCTCCTTCTTATTTTAACAGAAATGATAAATTGCTTATATGATAATAGACTGTTTGTTATAACTAATTAAAACTCATCATTCTAGACTATTTTAGCGGTTGGTACGAAGCTTCAGGCAATTATAGCAAAGATGGCAGTTGAAATCCAAGAAAGACATGCTGTTGTCCAAGGAATACCACTTGTTCAAGTCTCGGACAAGAATTTCTGGTTCGGGTGGCCTAGATTAGTCCTTTATCTTATACATTTAACCCTTTTTCAGGTACATCAAGTAAAACCCTTAGCTGCTAATTCAATTCCTTTTGATGCACTTCTTCTACCCACACAATCTAACATTATGTTTTTTTTCCCCCCACTATTTCAGAATGCGTTTGAGATTACTTATTTCATTTGGATAACGGTAACTGAGAACTTATATCTGCATGCATGTGATGTATCATCTACTTACTAATGTTTTGCTATTTAACTGCTGAAAAAAAAAATTGTGTTCCTTGGTGCAGTATGAATTTGGATTACATTCTTGCTTTCATGATAACTTCACTCTTGCGGTAACGAGATTTGCTATTGGGTAAGTTTTGAAAAGCATTCAAGGAAACATATTATCATTCATGTTTTCTAGACTGCATCCCTAAAGTTCACTAATCTCAAAGTTATCTTTTGGAGAGCAGATTTGCAGTGGAAGTCCTGTGCAGTTACATTACACTTCCACTTTATGCTCTTGTTACACAGGTGCGCGCCTCTCTTTCTGACAAAAAAAAAACACATGTGCATCCTTGTTGTGGGATTTGTATCTTAAATGTTAAACCGAAAAGTCCATGACTTTTTGTCCTTGAAAAATTTATAGATGGGATCAACAATGAAGCAGTCAATCTTTGATGATCAAACTTCAAAAGCTTTAAAGAACTGGACTAAGCATGCGAAAAAGAACACCGGAAAGCCAGGACCAATGCCAACTCAAACACTAGGAGGGGCACCTAAAGGACCACAACCAGATGATCCCCCTATTATACGTTTGAATCCAAATCCTGGCATGGGGGGAGGCTTGGAAATGACTGATTCCAGCTCACCGTCAGCCAGACAGATGGCAAACATCACTGCCAGCGTGGACATTCCTCCTAACAATGCATCAAACTCAGGAAACCGTGACTTACTGTCTGGCCCATGAAATTAATGTATAGCCTAAACCAGTGATGTGACTGACCTCCTTCTATGTTGTATGTATATGACAGTATAAGAAACACGCTGATTTACGCGTGATTAGAGTTTAGGAAGAAATAGAATTGGTTAGGATTCTACCCCTATATAGAGACTGTGGTGGTAGAGCACCTAAATAACTTGATTTTACCATTTTGCAGCTGTGATGTAGTGTAATCTGTGATTTCTTTACATTCAACAAAGTTCACACCATATTTGTACAAAAGTGTGCAGTTTTTTTTTTTTTTTTGTAAGCACTCTGGCTCTGGCGACACAACTTTTACACAATCACCATCTACGGCTTGTAGATCAGTGGAACCCACTAATTAATCTAAAGGGTGTGGGTGAAAGTTGTGCATAGTTGTGTATGTATCATTTTCTTGAAAACACAATGTAGAAAGGCATTGAAATCGATAAAAATAAGGGGTTCTATTGACACACCCATTTTTACTTTCGGCACTACAAAAAATTACTCCGGCACCATGATGATTTTTTATGAACGGAACGCTGGAGCCACTGACGTTGCTATTGAAAACTAACATCAGTGGTGTTCAAAAAACGAAAGTCAATGACACCGACGTTTACATTATAAAAGCATTACAACTTAGAAACATCAGGCCACCGATTTTCCAAGACATTGATATTGAATAGAATCGTCAGTGTCACTGATGTTGATATTCAATATGACACTGACGTGACGTTTTTTTCATCAGAAAAAATAATGGATATCAATAGTAAAAAAAAGTGTATGTAGAATCTCCCTAAAAATATCAATTAATTTCCTGCCACGGTCTCAACATCATTCATCAAAACTCAATCTTTCATTTCTAAATACCAGGCTCCACATATGACAAAGAATATATATACATATAAAATTACCCATCACTTTCCTTTGGCTGAATCTCTGGAATACCTCAACCCATAAACATTAACATAGTAAGGAAATGAAAGTTAAATAATTTTAACCAAAAAAAAAAATCTTCAATTCTAGAAAATATATCGGTTACAATAGATCAAACTTTCTACTCTTGATCTAAAATGTTAGATGAACCTCTGTACAATTCCTTCAGTTCCTACAATTAATCCATGTATGCCCTATTTAGAATCTTTCAATGTGGAGCATCACATCACATGGGACTTCAGCAAAACCCAATGCATTTCAATCACAAATTTTCTTTTATCTTGAGACAGGACTATAGAAATTATAGCTGTATGAAAAAGAATTTAAGGTACAACCGTTGTACCAAGTAGATGCACATGATGTAACCATTTTCACTCTCTTTCACGTAGCAGGAGTGTGCAGGGGTGACTTTGTTTCATCATATGCATCCATCCACGTGATACGACTGTTGTACACATCTCATAGCTGTAAGGCTAGATCCGGCTGTTGTGGCGAACCAATCTGCAAACTGGAACTAGGTGAACCTGATAGCGGTGCCCTGACATTGAGATCAGGTGGAATTGAAAGAGGTCTCTGCGGTATTGGTGATATCTGCGGATTAGAAGATCTACTACTACTATTAGCCATCATCATCGTACCCACGGAAGCTCCATCACCCTCGAAAAAAGATCCAGAATTGATGGGTGAAACAACATCACTTTTCCGTAACATGCTAGGCCCTTGATATGAAGTTGAGCCCTCTTCCATGGAAGGTGTTCTTGATATTATACCCGTTTGAGACGACGGATCATTCTGGTACATACCATTTCTGATATGTTGAAATACAGATCCTGAAGCTTTCAAAGATGAATCATCATGTTCAGATGTTACTACTTTATTCTGGATATTCGGTCCCTTGATGACAGCTTCATCTGATTCTTCAGCAGTAGGACATAAACCAGGGGGAGGATTTGCGGTTTTACTAGAATCATGATGAGGAATGAAGCC
This sequence comes from Gentiana macrophylla, assembly GCA_026214975.1. NCBI lineage: Eukaryota > Viridiplantae > Streptophyta > Magnoliopsida > Gentianales > Gentianaceae > Gentiana > Gentiana macrophylla. The sequence goes on along the minus strand of CM047806.1, from coordinate 36,347,679 downwards.
ATTCATCATCGGTTTCTGCTTTTCCCACGCAAAAAACGACGATGACTGGGATGGAGCATCATCTTCACCCACCCATCCAGGACCAAAGGGTGTTCCTTCGGGAAGGACAGACCTGATTTTCATGGAAGCCACTTTCCAAGCAACAGGACCAAGATTTGCTGCAAATCTTGCTATGCTACGAGCATATCCATGCTGCTCCAAGTGTAGGCCAACCTGTGTCCAACAAACAAAGAGGAAAGGACTAGTTAACTTAAATTCATCAAATGGTTATTCAAAAAGAAAAAAGAAAATTGAACATATTCCGTTAGGACACAAACCGGTATTAACTGTTTTCTGTCCCCAGAAGTGTTAGATAAGCCCTGTTGTTCGGTGGAAGAAGGTGAAACTTGGAATTCCTTGTAGGTATCACGCTTGTTCTCATCCACTACAATATGCTTCTTTCCTAACTTCATGTCAGCCCTCAAAATTTTAGCTAAGAAACAGAAAGATCAATCATCAAATTTTTGTATTAAGACTGAAAACATTAGTATACACCTGACATAAATTGCAACATGATTAAACTTGCATACCTGGGAACTCACTATTCCAATCAACCAGCCAATCAGAATAATTTTCACCATTGCGGGAGCTGTGATTAGTTGCAAATACATTATTAGAGTGAAACCTATACATCATAGATCCTTTTCTTAGATTGTAACCATTAGATCCATTTGCTTTATCTTCTCCACTAGCAAGAGTAGCACCTGAAGAGAGCTGAATACCAGCACGATCAACAGGTGACCTCTCAATAACCTTTTTCACATTCTTAAATTCAGTACGATCAGCAGGTGAACTCTGAACAGGCTGAGGCACATTCTTCCTAGGGGGTCTCCCTCTCCGCACCACCTTTGGTTCACCTTCATGCCTCAGATTTGCAAAGTCCTCTTTGCAAGTTCATGGATAGTCAAAGCCTGTATCCCAAGTTGCAGAAATAAGCAAAAGCAAGCTAAATAAACTAAATAATCAACAACAACAAATACTGGGTTCTACCTGTCGGTAGTAAACAGTGTCGGGTGAATTGTACTGCATTGCATTTGAACATATCAAGAACACATCAGCCTGCACATCGTACATCAATGCAATCACAATAAAGCCAAATAAGACACCCATGACTTAAAAAGTAAAAACCAAAATAAATGATATGGTAACTATGACCACATTGAGCAATTTCATCGGTCCATAACAGTAAGGTATTTCCCTATCAAAAGAAATAGACGAGAAACAAAGAGGAGAAGATATGAATGAAATCAAACAACACACTGTTTAATAAACCAATCATTTTCCAAACAACAATCCGAAGTCCTAAATATTCCAAGCAAAATGAATGAAAATCCCAAATTAAAAGAAGTCGCTAATAAGCAATAGAGAAACCACCATCCTAATAAATTCTTCAACCAGGATTTTCCAAGCGCATATTGAGACGTTTAACAATATTTATGTGACAAACTTAAGCATACACAAGTTGAATGAGGATTCCGGAATTGAATGAATTCTTAGGATGAGCATTTTCCTACACTTGCATAGTCATTGCAAGAACTAGCAATACATCATTCAAAACATGTTTACTTATGTAAAACAATGAAAATATTTTTCAAAACATTGTAGGAAATCAATAGACATTACAGCTTAATCTTGAATCAGGAAAGAAAAGCTATTTCAATATCCAAATCATCTCAACATTGCAAGCTGGACACAATTGGCTTTAGCACTTCAATGAAATGGAGATTCTTCCATTTCACCCCAAGTATAAGAATACAGGGAAGACTCCATAAGAAGGAATCCATGGGCCTTGAGAAGAACATTCCTCAGGTCAGTCATCAACAATGAACGATGTCTGGATTTTGGGTGCATTGTTGCCTGTGTTATGCTACAACCATTTTAATTACCTTCCAATTATCCAATCCCCTCCCAAAGCAAAATCCTTAGATAACTAAAATTAAATTACAAACCAAACCAATTTTAATCTTAGTCTTCTGATTCCGATATAATCATAAGATTCATAACACAAAACGAACATGTACCAATGTCTTTGTACATGTCTATACCCAATGCTCGTCGTGCAGAAATGTCTTTATCCAGTATTCAAGTATATGTAGGATTGGACACAACGCAAGATTGTTTGAAAATGAGACAAAGCACAGAAAAAATGGCAAACTACTTTTAAAGTAACCCAGAGGCGTAAGAAGATACTCAGATATAGGGTGAAAACATGATGACCAAATTTAAAAAAAAAAAAAAAAAAAAAGAGAGAAAAAAAAACAGAACCAACCTCTAATTCTTCCAGGTTTGGATAGGCTCTATTGTCAAGCTTCTTTCTTACAGTTCCAAAATCCATCGGGTGCTCAACGATTTCATGATAATCAGGAAGCTGCACATAAATCATTTCAACATCAAAAGCCTGAAATAAACGCGAGTAACCATGGAGTACAAAACGTTGATGTAGCAAAATCACCTCATCAGGATCAACCGGCCCGCAAATACCCCGTAAGTATCCTTCCTGTTATTATAATTATAAACAGGTAACCATAATAAGCACAAAACAAAAGACAAATTTCCATCGTATGAAAAGTTAGAAAATATTAGACTAGCTTAAAGACCAAATATTCAGCATACTTTTGAAGTCTGTCAAGGATGAACACCAGCAACTTTTTATCAGGCAAAGGTGTCGTGGGCCCACATTGCAGAGATGACCCTATCCACAAATTGATTGGGCAAAATTAACTAGTATACCAAAATCACTAACACGACGGGTTCCTCACCAAAACATAAATGAAAAAAAAAAAAAAAAAAAAAAATCTGGGAAGCTCCAGCCTCAAAATAATATCTATCTAAAATATCTAAAAGCTGTGTATGAACTAACCATGCAGAGTGTCTGTCACTTTCAAGTCCTGTCCCCTCTGCAAAATTGACCAACCATCCGATGTTAGTACTATATAACTATACAATCACAACCCATCAATCAAAAAGGCACCACCGACATAATACACCATTAAGAAGCAGCTAAAACCCCAACAGCAAAACAAGTACAAGGGGTAAAAGAAAGTGCTCCTCAAGATACCCATATATATCAGGAAATGGACAAATTTCAGCTTTTTCCAAATTATGACTGCCCACAAATATCTCATAATGAGTTACAGATATACAAGTAAAAGCCGATTGTGCACACTGAACACCACCAAGCATAATAAAAACACTAAAAGCCAAAATAATGAATTGTAACAAATATAATAACAAAAGAATTCACTACATGACCACATCACAGTCGTGTTTTCCAGGATAGCTGAAAAAATTTTGTTTTTAATATGCAGATAATAAGTAGGTAACAAATTTGCAAATTTAAAAGCTGGACAGAGTCAATAGTAATGCCCTGACTCCACCCAACAGGGGAGACTGGATTTCAGTGTCATTAATTGTCCACAGGTAGAAGAGGGAAAAAGGAAAACTAAAAAAAGAGAAAAAGAAAAGAATAGGTCTTCTAGAAAAGAAATAAAAAAGAAAATAACGCGCGAATTCCCACGAGATTTAAATCTTTGCAAGCACTTTAAAACCCCACCAAAATCTTCCAAAAACTGAAACTATACCAACACGCCTTTTGGATTTTCCAAAATAGAATAGTTATGATTTTTTTTTTAATTTACAAAAAAAAAAAAAATCCAACTGAAAACCAGAAAAACCTCCTTCCAATCTCGCGCCATCTTCTTCTATATTATTTGGAAAAGTACAAAGCTTGCACGGAATACGTTGATTCATACTGTGGAACAAAAATAAAATAAAATCTTAATCGACAAACCTGATAATTGATTAAAGCGTCATTAGATCTAGCCTCAAAACCATTGATCGTGCCTCCTGAAGCAAAGCATCATGATTTTCGCCTTCGTCAGGCTCAGAATCATAGGCGGAACCCGAATTCCGAGAAGAAGAATTTCCAGAATGCAGTTGATTAGATTGGGGCAGACGGACAACGAGCTTAACTTTCTTCTTTTTCCTTTCATCGTCATCGTCGTCGTCGTCGTCATATTCGTCGCTGATAAATTCAGATGAGATAAAATCGTCATTGCCGGAGATCCGACGACGGGAAGAGCGGCGTGAAGGGATTGAATAGTCGAAAATAGGGGAAGGAGAAGGGGTAGAAGTTAGGGATTTGAGCTGTGCACGCTTCTGGAGATCTGCAAGGGAGGGACGGCCTTTCTTCTTCTTGGGGTTGGGGTTCATCATCTTGTGAATTAGTAAATTGGTTGAGTTTGCGTTTGCTGCCGTTTTTTTCTCTTGTGATTGCTGCCTTACCCAATTTCTTCCTCGTGTAGAGAGATGGAGAGACGGGACGCTTTTTCTCTCTCTCCTTTTCTTTTTTATCTACTCTATACTCTATAGTAAAAGCACAAAATAAATATTTTTTTTTTTTTTTTGAAGAAGACAAAATAAATTTGATTACAAAATATTACTAACAACTAGCCCAAAACAAAAAAAAAAAAAAAACAAACACACTATAAAAATATATTTTCTTCGATAAAAAATGACCGTAATGAAACAATAAATAAACCTTATTGACAAGGTCAGAAATCATCGGGTATAAATTTGAGTAACGGTGCATCTAATTTGATCATTGAGAGATGATCCAACATGCTATTTGTAATGATCATGCAAAGCACACAAAATGTGAGGTAGTAAGGGTGACGATACCGGATTTCACCACTCCACGCGACAGATACATGACACCTAAATAATGGTAAGAATAGACCTAATACCTTAACCGTAAGGGCCAGGAGTCCCGTCGTAGGCCTAAGGGCCAAATTGAGTCCTCATGGAGGAAGGCTGTTCAAGTCGTCCCTGATCCACCGCAGGTCGGTCAGGACCGGCGAGTGTAGACTCACGCAGAAATCGATCGACTCGACCTTAGCATCTTGCCGCAGGCTCAATTGCAGAAGTAATAATAATAATAATAATAATAATAATAATATTATTATTATTATTATTATTATTATTATTATTACGCAAATTCGGTCGACTTCGACCTTAGCATCTTCTCGCCGCAGTCGGCAGAGAGATAATAATAATAATAATAATAATAATAATAATAATAATAATAATAATAATAATAATAATTATTATTATTATTATTATTATTATTATTATTATTATTATTATTATTATACGATAATTATAGAAAGAATCCTGCCTTTGGCGCCTGATCTTTATCATTTAATATGCGGAAATTTTATCTTTGGTCCCGACCACGATTTACTCAGTGATCCAGGGACCAATAAATCCAAAAAACACACTACCAACCAACCAGTAAAATATAAACGCCATGCTTTTACAAATTTGCCTCTTTTTAAGAAATCCTATTGGAGACAAGTATGACACGGTGATCACACCACCATAAAACTATCAAGTAATATGAATATCTCAATTATCTCCTAAAATCGAGGATAATCCTAGAATTATCTCTAAATATCACAAAAAGAGAGTCCACATTGGATACACGGCCCGCGTAGTGTCCTAAACCCAATCGGGTTGGACCGGATCCGACCGGTCGGGTCATTTACTGATGTATTTTAGTTCAAGTAATAACTTTATTATGATTAATAAAAGCATTTTGTTATTATATATTGTTTATCTTCATTTTATTGAATTTATATATATATAGTAACGTCCATAGTGTCAAACTGTGATAGAAAAACAATTATAGTAATTATGGTTGATGAGATCTCTAATCGCTTTAATAAGTTTGATGCTTAAATGTCTCTAGTCGTATGTACTGTCAAATGGGACATTGATAGTATGATTAGGCTAGTACGTATTGGATGTCTTCTATCTTATTGAAGATAGGAATAGATCTCGTCTATCGAAGTGTAGAGACACTTGGACTGTACGTGGACGTGTATTAGAGAATGTGTATGTTAGACTGACCCACTTACATTAAGTGTCGCACTATGTGGCAGTTGTGTAATTATCCTTAAGACCGGAGTCTACATGGCATCACGGTGTGGATTGTCATGCTTTGACACTATTGAGGTTTTCCTAGCCATGGGCGCAATCATGCGGTAGTGATTGGGTGTGATACTGAAGAGAATGGTTTATGGGTCCTAATAGATTTGTGCTCTCTAAATGGACGATTGATTTTCATTGTAACGCTGATTGTTCGTTGGTTCCTATATGGTTTGAATTTCCAGGTTTGCCGCTGCCTTACTTTAACCCTAAATATGTCAGTAAAATTGGTGGTCTTATTGGTCGGCCGTTACAAACTGATGCAGCCACTACATATATAAGAAGGCCTTCTGTTGCTAGAGTGCTTGTTGAAGTGAATATTCTAAAGCCCCGTTGTACTAGGATATGGTTAGGTGATGTTCATAAGGGTCACTGGCAAGAGGTTCATGCTGAATTTTGGCCGGATTACTGTACTTTTTGTTCTCGGATTGGTCATTCCGAGGAAAAATGTCTAAGGAAGAACCCTCCGTAAAAATACTAGAAAGAAATCCACCTGGGTGGAGGGCTTCAACTTCAAATGGTAAAGGGGTAACGGACCCACTCGAAAGCAACCCCAACAGTTTATCGAGCTAAGCAAAGTGGTACCTTATTGGCTCACAAACTCCTTTGATTAATGGTAATGATACTAATACTCCCAGAATTCACTACGAGATGTCACTACTCCAACTCCGGCTTTGAGCCCTGTAACCACGCCCAACAACGCTAACCACAACTCTTTCAATGTTCTGCAGTCGCTTAACGATGATGATATATTGGAAACTACCCATCAATCACTTGTGAAAGAAGACAAAGTCAGACAGGTGGATAATAGGCCGAGGTCGGCCGGTTTTGATTCGGGCGCCCTATTGCTTTGCCGATTTGATGGACTTCATACCACTTTAGATCAAAGTTTGATAAATTCGTGTTGTGATTGAGTTGGAGAAAATGGATGAACTCCATGCGACACACCGGCAACACACACAAAGCTCGGTACTCAAAGAACTCATCCCCGCTTATACCTGCCGAGTCTAGCGAGAACATAATATTCTACTTTCAACACGGAGTCGCTACAATCTAATCAAAGCAGCAGACGGAAATCTTGTCGCTCAGCAGCAAGACTTTGGTGTTGATATGGTCATTATTAGCACTAAGGAAGCCATGGCGAGATGGGGCCGATTCTCACGTTACACCAAATGCTCACCAGTGAGCGAGGGCAAGGTCGACGCCGCTCCACTGCATCGTCACTTCCAATCTTCGCGACACACAAAAAGGGAAGAAAAAGTGGAAGCTCACTCAAGTAACACAGATACGGTAACCTCTCAAACTTATCATTTACGTTCTTCCGATGTTTAGTCCGATCAATATTTTATTCGAATGTATGGTGTAGTAGGCAATGATAGCACTCAAACTTGTATTAAGAACATTTGTAGACGTAATAATATTAAAGTTCTTGTTATTATTGAGCCTCTTTGCTCTGCGAAGTTCATTACTAGTGTTCGCCTTAAGGTCAGGGTATGATTTCTCTCATTCTGCTTTTGCGAGGAAAATTTGGTTCTTTTGGTCGGGATTCGATTGTTCTCTATCTATGGATTGTGATCGATGCACGGGCCGTGGTTACGGATCGAATGGGGATAAGTTTATCGTGTCGTGGATCTACTCCAAGCATAATAGGCTTGCTGAGAGAGTCGCTATGGCATGCGATCTACAAGTTCGAGCTCGTAATAATCGCAGCCTTGGTTGTTGGGTGGTGACTTCAACATTATTCGTCGAGGCCGAGGAAAGGAAAGAAAGGGGCGCCCTCCTAAAAGAAATGACATGCAAGACTTTAACGACTGTATTCAAAGTGCTAATCTCACTGAAGCTCTCTTTGAGGGATCTCAATTTACGTGGTATAATCGTAAGATTTGGCAAAGATTGGATAGGGTTTTCTTCAATGATAAGTGGATGGATCAGTTTGATGCTACAATAGTCTCTCACCTGCCGAGGGTTCATTCTGATCACTGCCCTATCTTAACTACGTGTGGTTCGACGATTCCGGGTAAGTCTTCCTTTCGCTTTGTCAATGTTTGGACGGAAGCTGAGACTTTCCTTCCCCTTGTGAAGTCTATCTGGGAAGAGCCTGAGGAGGGCCAAGGCTTACGTCTTCTGGTTGGGAAGCTCAAGAAGCTGGCTTTTAAATTAACTGAGTGGAATCGTGGGGTCTTTGGGAATATTTTTGATAACACTAAGAAGCGCGCCGATGGTGGTCAATGAGTGACCATTCGTTATGAAAGGTGAGGGGGGACGAACATGGCCAAAGAGGATCTTGATAAAGCTATCCTTGAGTACGAGAGATGTAATGCTATTGAGACTAGGTTCCTCAAGCAGAAAGCGTCGGTGAAGTGGATTGAGGCCGGTGACGCTAACAGCAAGTACTTTCACGCTATTTGTAAACAGAGAAAGGAACCAAAACTTTATTCATCGGATTAGTAGGCGGAAGACGGCGGCTTGATTGACAACCAGAAGACATCCGCGATTCCTCCGCTCTCTTTTATGAGAATCTTTTCTCCGACGATAGGGAAGGGTCTGGGCACTCCTGGTCGATTTCTCCTCCCACAAATATCTCTTGAGCGAATGAGGTTCTTATGGCTGCCCCTAATTTGGAAGAAATTCATAATACGGTGTTGTCTATGAGCTCGATAGTGCAAATGGTCCCGATGGTTACACGCCTCACTTCTTTAAATTGTGTTGGCGATTATTAAGCATGATTTGGGTAATGCGGTTGTGGATTTCTTCTCGGTGGTCATCTCCTGTTATTTTTCTACGTCCACGATTATTTTGCTTGCCAAGAAGAAAGGCGCGATATATGGAAAGACTTTCGACCCATTAGCTTATGCACGGTCTTCTCCAAAATTATTACCAAGATAATCACGCAGTTTGAATTCTTTTCTTCCCATGCTCATACCCGATCAGTGATCGGTTTCGTCCCTGGCGGATGCATCACCGATAATATCCTTCTTGCTCAGAGCTATGCAAAAATGTGAACAAAAAACTTCGAAACCCCAATATTATGCTTAAATTAGATATGGAAAAGGCCTATGACCGTATGAACTGGGGTTTCATTATGAAGGTGCTACGGATGTTTGGTTTTCAAGAAAATTTTGTGGACCTCATTTTCAGAACTCTTGCGGATAACTGGTTTTATGTGCTTCTGAATGGCGTGCCTTCTACCCGTTTCCACGCGACCCGTGGGGTTAAACAAGGGGATCCTCTTTCTCCGGCTCTTTTTGTCTTAGCGGCCGAGTATTTTGGGAGGCTGATAAATGATTATATGTCTCAGAACCCGGGCATGCAATTCCAATCGAAAGTTAAGGGGATCCATTATCTTGCCTTTGCGGATGACACGATCATATTCACTAGATGTAACAGGAAAGGGCTAAGGTCACTCAAAGAGCTTTTTCATCATTATGAGCTTGTTTCGTGTAAGCGCGTATTAATGCAACTAAGAGTACGTTCATTGGGCAAAATTTAACTACCACCAAAATAGGCTGGTTGCGTAACATATTGGGTTTTCTGCCCGAGAACATGCCTTTTCGTTACTTGGGAGCACCTCTTTTTCGCGGGAGGAATCGCATTTGTTACTATCAGGACATTATTGATAAGGTGCAACGGAAGCTTCATCATTGGGGGAACAAGCTACTCTCTTTTGGCGGGAAACTTATCCTTCTCAGGCATGTCTTAACGTGCATGACGATTTATATTCTCCAAGTGCTGGTGCCCCCGAAAGATGTTTTCAATCGTATCCATCACATTTTTAATAAATTCTTGTGGGATAGTGGACCGGGAGGTAACCACATACATTGGCGAGCGTGGGATAAATTGTGTGCTCCGACTGAGGAAGGAGGGTTGGGTGTTCGTAATCTTTTTGATGTGGCAGACACTTTTGCTATCAAGCCGTGGGTCCGCTTACGGCAGAAACAAGGAATTTGGGCCAAGGCCATCTCCAACACGTACATAATGGATAAGTCTCCGCTGGATGTGCCTGAACCCAAGGCTTCTACGCCTATGTTGCGCAGAGTGTGGCAAATGAGAGATACTGCCGAACAATTCATCTCTTGGAAGGTTAATGCAGGAAAAATAGACTTCTGGAGAGACAAGTGGACGGAAGTGAATTTGGGGGACCCCCCCAGATGACTTGGTTCGGAGGGTTAGCGATTTTTGGGTAGGCGACCAGTGGGATACCCAACTCTTGCATTCTTATCTTCCCGTCACATCGTTGAGAGATCACTCATATTCCTTTCAGGCGAGAGAAGGGCGATGAGCTTATTTGGACCCTTAGCCCTGGCGGTCGTTTTACTACTGTTCTACATGGAACGTGGTTCGTATTTCTCATTCCTCCAACGTTATATTCAAGATTATCTCGAACGACTTACTTCCGCTCAAGATTTCCTTCTTTTGTTGGAGGTCGCTCCATAACATTCTCCCCACCGATCGAACATTCGACGACGGGTATAACGTTGGTGTCTAAATGCTTTGCTTGTCCTAATGGGGAAGACCTTCGTCATACTTTTATTGACTGCCAGTTTGCTCGTTCTGTATGGACGTACTTCATGAATCACTTTGGATTGCGGTTTACTCCTACGTTAGGGATTGTTCCTATGCTTCATTTATGGATGAATTCTGCGGCGAGCATCTTCAGCCTTCGGCTTATAGTTCCGGTTATTGTTTGTTGGGGCATTTGGTCTGAGAGAAATAAGTGTAGACATGACGAGGTCCAACCCTCCATACATCGCACCATCATTCTTATTGAGCGGAATATTCGTCAGCTTGCATTCCGCAAGGATCTGGCTTCCAAATTTCTTGGAGCTGATAGAGGGACCCCTTTCTTCCAACCTTTCAAGATCAAATCTATACCGAGGAGGAAGTTAACTTATCTGCGGTGGGTGCCACCGCGTTCTGGCAACTTAAAGTTGAATGTGGATGGAAGTGTCAGGAATGGGATAGCTTACGGTGGGGGTATTCTCAGGGATTCCGAGGGCAGGTTTATCATGGCGTTCCATTCTTGCTTTGGTCAGGGGACGGTGCTGGATGCGGAGATAAAAGCTCTTTTGTTTGGTCTTCGCATGCGTACTTATGATCAACCTTTGGAGATTGAATCCGACTCCATTTATGTGCATCGCATGGTTTCTGGAGAGAGGGATGGAGGATGGCCCCTGAGTATCTACGTCACTCAGATTGGTGCTCTTCTGCAAGCGTTACACTATCTTGTCTCTCATATCTATAGGAGTGCAACGCGGTCGCGATGCCCTAAATTGCACTTTGGAGGGGATGATCACATATTTATGCGCACTAGGGAGGTCCCTCCGCACATCCTGAAGCTACTTCATGATGATTTACATGGCCCAGTTCATTTTCGTTACACCGCTGACAACCCGGGAAGCACTCTTCACTTGTGAAGGGTGCAAACCAGGTCGTGTTGTTCATCTCTTACACTTTGTCATCAATACTAGATTTTCTTTATATCATCGTGTATCACACGATGTGCGAGATCAATGGAGTATACCAAATGTGGGTGGCCGAAATCCTGAGCTCCAAGCGGAACTTCAAACAGTTGTTTTCACTGGCCGGACGCACCCTCCATCTTTGGTTGGGGTGCAATTCGGTGTTTTTGTTCCATTTCTCTATTGTGGCCTGGAGGTTGCTTGGTCGGTTTTTGTACTCCCCTGTGTTTTTCTTGCGAGATAGATTATCAATGCGTAGCGTGCATGCGGTTCATCTCTGGATTCGCCTTTGAGGACCACGTTAGCCTTTGGGCGCACCCCTACCGCTTTGCTAGGGGTGCAATCCGTGTTTTTGTTGCTTTTAAGGTCTCTCTTTGTGCTCATGTTACTTCGCTGCTTGATACACTCCCGTATATGATTGGTACAGCCTTACTTGCTATTGTCGACCACTTTACGCACCGGTCATGTCGAATTTCACTTCCAAGAGGATGCGAAGATCGAAGAAAGCTCACACGAGGACACGACGGGAGAACAAAGATTCTTCTTTCACTTCCACTTTGAAAGACAAGACAGAGAACCACCACTTATTTCATGGGGATTTCCAATCGATGTATTTATTTTTGGAGTAGGGTTTTTTCGGGAATGCATAGAGCGAGTACTCTTCCCTATGTGGTGGATTTTCCTACACCGGGTTTGCCACACATAGGGTTTAAGGAGGCCATGCTATGCATTCTATTACGTAAACTTGGGGCGGGCCGGGATATGGCGAATGCTTTGTAGCTCTTTATTTCATCCTTTAATAAAATAAAATAAAGTTGCTTAAAAAATAAAAAAAAAATACTGAAGCATGGGGAGTATACATGTTTGGTCATCCGGGAATCGCGTATCCAATGATTGGGAGTGAATATCCGAAATGGCCTTCTTATAAGGAATGTCTAGCTCTCGAGAATCTTTGGATATCAATTGATTTTTGGAAAATAGATTTATGGTAGTAAGATAAATATATTCAATATAAGATATTGGCAATATTTAGTTTTATTTAATATAAGATATTATAATAAAAGAGACAAATCAATTAAAGTGATTTTCCTTATTTTATTGGGAAAAGATTTTTCTCTTTCATCTATCTTCTAGGAAGCTTCTCCTAATCCGATTAGGGCAAGAGGGGGCGCCACTTTCACCTATTTAAGAAATGGGTTGGCTAGCTCTTTTGTACAATTACAATTCCAAGAGCTAATAGTTCTTGAGTAAAATAGAGAGCTTCTTGTAGAGAGTTAGAGAGAGAGGCAAAGGCCGATCTAACAGCTGGATTTTTTTTGGATAGAAATCCAAGGAGGATTCCGGTGAGGAGTTCGTGTGGGTTATTGTTAAGGCCATATTTATATGATTATTAAAGGTTTATTTCATTATTATTTTCCCCACATTTGCATAATTTACATGAGAATTTAGGGTTTAAGTGTAATTATTTAATAAAGATGATTTTAAGAGGGTTGTATGCAAAATTGATGATTTTAAGTGTTGATTTAATGGAATTATTATTATTTGGATTTTATTACATTTTTGCGTTGTTTATTTATCATGTAGGAGTTAATTTTCGTGCATATAATGAGGATAAATGAAGCTCAAGTCAAAATTATAAGAGATAGAGTTGGAATTGGCTTGAAGAAATTGGATAAAGATGAAGAGATCCGATCCTCAGCAGTTCAAACGGGCGTCTCATCGATCTTGGACGAAGCGTCCAGTGAATCAAGCGCCCATGCAAATGTCCTGAATCATATTTTACATTCAGAGAGTCCAACCACAGTCTGAATGAGCGTTTGATTAGCGTCCAAGCCGAGTGAACGAACGTCCATTGAAGTAGACGAGCGTCCGTTGCCGACTTAGTCATAACCGACTTAAAATTCTATATATAGCAGCAGCCTCTTAACCCTAATGGATACCACATAATTGAGATCGCAATTTTACACCAAAAAGCTGCGGCCACAAGCCTTTTTACACAGAGATGAATTTCTCCAATCCAGCAATCTTGTTTACCATGATTGTTGGCTAGAAACCTTGCGGTGAGTCGACGGAGGAAGCTCATCAACAACAAACCAACTAGAGAGTTCGATACTGGATGTTTAGTGAGTTTAAGATCTAGTTTTTCATCACTTTTTTAACGCTGTTTTACATTGCCATGTTTTGTTGAATTATCAATTCTATGAAACGATCTATTTATCTATCTTTATGCTTGAATAAATTTATGAAAGTCTGTTTATTTGAGTTTTCTTTCGTTTAAGTGATGCATCTAATTATGTTATAAGAGATTAGGCATGCTTAGGTGAGTAAGAGTTTGGAAACGATCTCGTGATTTCGTTTTGATTGCATGTTTAGTTTACTTGAAAAAGATAAACGAAACCCTAGAATTTGGTTAGAGATATCTAATTGAATCCGTGAAAAATCACTACTAAAAACTATGTTCTAAATCATCATCTAGTTGAGTTGTTGGTTGATGGGTGGAATCTGATCGCCTCGCTGTGTTTTCCTTTATTGTTTATTAATCAAATCATTAGTTTAATCTTTAGTTAAGTTCTAGTTTTAGACACCCTAAGTTCCTGCTATTTTCCTGCACTTTTCTGCTTCTGTTCATAGTCAGACGCCCGTCCGCAATAGCAGACGCCCGTCCGTTAGATTCAGTTTCCAGACGTTCGTTCACTTTAGTGAACGCTCGTCCATCCTTCTGTTTTCTTATTTTTCAGCTTGTTTTATTTCTGTTTTAGTTTTAGGGTTCAGTTCTTTGGTTTATTCCTTAGGTTTTAGTTAGTTTCAACCTTAGTTTAGTAGTAGTTTAGTGACATAATCGATATAGGTTTATATTTGAATTCGATAAACGTTCCATTCCTTAGGACGACCCGATAACATCCTTTACTACATCCTTATACTTGGGGTGTTTCGGTATTATAAATTTAAAACGTGTTTTTACCGAACAAGTTTTTAAGCGCCGTTGCCGGGATTCGGTTTCGTTGTCGGATTCTTTTAGGTATAAGTTTTATATCGATTCTAATTTTAATTGTAGTTTTTAATTTTAGGATTACATTTATTATTGTTTTATTTTATTTGATTTTCTTTCAATTATTTTCCTTACTTTTTATAGTTTAGACTTGTTTCCGTAATTATAGATTTGTTTTATTTTGTTTCCATAGTTCTTTTCTGCTTTTATATTGTTTTTATCTCGTTTTTAATTTCTGATAACCTTAGTTTTTAGGTTTTCGAATCCGAACGAGCGTTCATTTATCTGAACGCCCGTCCACCTCAATTCTGTCTTCTGAACGAACGTTCATTCAATCAACGAAGCGTTCGATTCAACGAACGCCCACTAACACCGGGCCGATTCGATCTGCTTCAATCATCACTTCTTTGCTATCTTCTCTTATCTCTTTTCTTTTCTTCTCTCCTTCTCAACCATCTAATCTTTTCTAAACTCGTTTCTAATCAACCCCAAAGGGTTGATTCCTTCCTTTCCTTTCTTCCGGTTTATGCAAACAAGAAGTAAGAAGGGACTTCTAATCTTTGATCCCGAGCCCGAACGATCTATCCTTAGAAGAAGGCTTCTCCCACGATCGTGGCGCCATGGCGGATCAAGATCCAAATCCAACCCCAAGCCCAATTAAATCTCATTCTTCAACAAATGCAAGCTCTGCAACAACAAAGAGAATCAACAAGTCGGGTATAAACCAACAACTTCAACAATTCCGCCAAAACCAAATTTAATCGGTTGAACCAGACCCCTATACCCGATATCTTAATCAAGGTTTTCTCGAAGGGCATAGACCTATTCGTCCTCCTGACATGGGAGGAGTGAACTTTGATCTAAAGAACGGAGTAGTTGCTCTAGTTCAGAATAGTTCTTTCCATGGCACTGCTCAGGAAGATCCACACGACTTCTTGTCCACATTTGTACAAATCTGTGAAGCAGGCCATTATCCTGGTGTTGATTCTGAGATCGTAAAGTTGAAACTATTTCCTTTTGCTTTGAAAGGTGAAGCAAGCAGATGGTTTAAGTCATTAGCCCATCATTCTCTCCATACATGGAATGATGTCAAAAGAGCCTTCGCTCTTAAGTGGGTTTCACCAGGCAAGATTATGGAGATGAAACGGGAAATAGCTACTTTCGAGCAGTTGGAGGATGAAACTGTTGGCAAAGCTTGGGAAAGATTGAATCTTTTGATGAGGAAATGCCCCAATCACGGATATGACAGACATGAGTTGTTGGAACTGTTTTACAGAGGTGTCTCTCAACCTAATAGAGACTATCTTGACTCCACAGCTCATGGATCCTTCTTAGGGGGAGGTGATGAGACTGCTTACAGAGTAGCCGAGACAATTGCCAAGAACAACATGTGGTCGACTCCTAAGAAGACCAATATTGTTAAGAAAGAAGGTACTGCAAGCAATCCTGATACACAGCTGTTGGTTGCTCAGATGGAATCGATAAGCAAGCAGCTGGCCAATCTTCGATGCAAACCTTCCGAGGTGTATTATCTTGGAACACAAGCAGGGACTGAGATGACGGAAGAAGTGAATTTAATGGAAAATCAAAACCAACCCTTCCGAAACTTCAACCAAAACCAGAACTACTCAGGATTTCAAAGACAAAACTTCAATCAAGCCAAGTTACCACCTGGCCCTTCAAATTCGAATTCTTTCAACTCGAACTATCAAAGGCCGCCGTAAACTCCCAAAGGCTTCAAGGTGGTGGAACCAAAATCAAAACCACAATCACACCACCTATTGTGTCCTCAAAGAAAATTTGATGAGCTAGTTGACATGGTTAAGACTTTGTCTACTAGTGTTAAAGCTATTGAGAGACAAGTTGGTCAAATGGCGGACCAAAAGCAAGCGAGACCTCACGGTAAACTTCGAGAGTTATACCGAGAGAAATCCAAAAGTCGATGTGAATGTTTGCACCGCCATTACACCACAATGGGAGTATGGACAAGAAAAGGAGTTAAATGAAGTAACTTTGAGAAGTGGTAAGAAAGCCGGGCCCGGCAAGGTGTCGGAAGCAGTAGCCCTCTCCCGACGCCATGAGTTCAGGGGGGAAATCGAAAATCACATGCCGGGGAAGCAACGATGAGGAGCTTAGTGACAATTCTTCGGAGGATGAAAATAATTCGATGACGAGGAAATAAAGGAAAGTCCAGGCGGTACCCGACGAGAAAAAAAAAAAAGTTCGTAAGATGGAAGGATAGGGAGGATGAGGCGATAAAGAATCAAGCTACGAGGGAATGATAAAGCCCTTCCTTATCCCCAAAAAGGAAAGAAAAGCCCTCACTAATGACAAGCAAGATGATGGATGGAGTGAGGAGGATGCTTAGAGACACTCAAGTTAGTATGCCCTTAGCCGAGGTATTAACCGAAATGCCTAAATGCTCTAAGTATCTAAAAGAATTCGTGTGGGAGTAAGAGAAAGCTTCAAGGATGGTGAAGAAGTGCTACGCGAAGATTGCGCGATGGTTTCACGAAAGTCATTTGTTAAGCGCGAGGTGACCACTGGCAGCACCTTCAATCTCTTGTGAGATCGAAGGCCATTTATTCGAAAATGTCTTATGCGACTCGGGGGCCTCTATTAATGTGATGCCATTAAACGTATGCAAAAGCTCGGGTTAGATAAAAGGATGCGGAACGCCCGATTTCTTTTCGGATGGTAGATAAATCTAGCCGGATCGGCCCGGTTGTGTAGCTAATGTTCTCCTTCAAATTGAACATTTAGTCTTCCCTACCGATTGGGTTATTCTAGACTATCCACCTGATAAAGAAATGCCTCTAATTCTAGGCCGAACCTTTTAGACACTTCTAACGCTCTCATCGACTTACGCAAAGGGACAGATTACTCTTAGAGTCGGTGACACATCTGTCACCTTCACACGAGGGACACATCTGAAAGATCCGTAATTGATGAAATATCGTTTGTCGGGCTATCTATGAGGACGAAAAAGATGCCTACTTTGAAGAAGCGAGAGGAGTTGACAGAGATAGGTGTTTTTGAAGTCATAGACATTGAGGATCCGGTGATCATGGACCATCTTCTAATTCATTTCAAGCCGTAGGCATTGACGAAGTCATCTTCACTCGCTCACACCGAGCCTGTTATTGAGTTAGAAGCATGGAGATGCCCAAAGAACAAACGATAATTTCAAAGAATCGAGTCGGGAAGACTTCATCCTGGTGAAGAAGAAGCTCATGGGTAGTTGGGACGAGGTAGAATTTTGGAGAGAAGCTACTCATTGGGAAGTAGATGATTGGGAAGAGTCGCGTAAGAGCTTAAAGATGAAGAGTTAAGAAAAATGATCGATCACAAGAAAAAGGAAGCAAGTGTTGACCGGAGGATTCCGATGGATGATTTGATCCAAGCACCTTTCGGGGTTGAGCCTCGGGAAGATGAGGTGTTCTCTCACAACCACTTCAAGCCCATAAGGAGAAAGGTGGCCCGTTAAAGTCTAGTATTGAGCAACCACCTCATGATTTAGAGCTCAAACCGCTTCAAACACCTTAAGTATATCTTTCTTAAGGATGGAGATAAATTGCCTTTGATCATTTCTTGAAACTCGACCACGAGCAAGAAGCACACAGTGATAGAAGTGCTTAAAAGAATATCCTCGCTTCGGATGGCAAGTGGGTGATATCCGAGAAATCAGCCCGGATGTATGCATGCATAAAATCCGAACGGAGGAGGAGCTAAAAGGTTAGACAACCTCGAGAGAAGGCTGAATCCGCATATGCAGGAGGTTGTCAAAAAAGAAGTGATAAAGTGGCTTGACATGGGAATCATCTACGCAATCTCCGATAGCGAGTGGGTCAGCCCTACTCAAGTTGTGCCAAAGAAGGGCGGTATCACGCTTGAAAAGAATGAAAAAGGGGAGGAAGTTGCCTTACGACTCGTGACAGGCTATAGAGTCTGCATTGACTATCGTCGACTTAACGAGGTCACTGCCAAGGACCACTTTCCCCTACCCTTCATTGACCAGCTTATCGAAAGACTGAGTGGTCACAAGTATTATTGTTTCCTCGATGGATACTCTGGTTACTTCCAGATAGCCATTGATCCTAATGACCAAGAGAAGACCACGTTTACGTGTCCATTTGGTACTTTTGCTTTTCGTAGAATGCCATTCGGTCTATGCAATGCACCCGCGACTTTTCAACGGTGTATGTTGGCCATTTTTGATGGACTTGTTGAGAAATGCATGGAAGTCTTCATGGACGACTTCTCGATCTCACGCGATAGTTTTGATGAAATTTTAGAGAACCTAGATATGGTACTCCAACGTTGCGTTGAGAAGAATCTGGTGCTTAACTGGGAGAAATGCCATTTTCTAGTAGACGAAGGAATAGTTTTGGGACATAAGGTGTCCAATGCTGGTATTCAAGTTGATAAGGCCAAGGTCGAAGCCATTGAAAGGATGACGTACCCTAAGACAGTGAAAGAGGTACGAGGTTTTCTAGGTCATGTTGGCTTCTACAGGCGTTTCATTAAAGATTTTTCTACCATCGCCAAGCCTTTATCAAATCTTTTGAAAGATGATGTAGATTTCTTGTTCGATGCGAAGTGCAAAGAAGCTTTCAATTGTCTGAAAGACAAGCTTATCAGTGCCCCTATTTTAGTTGCACCTGACTGGACCAAGCCTTTCGAGTTGATGTGTGATGCCTCTAATTACGCCGTAGGCGCAGTTTTAGGTCAAAGAGTTGATAAAAGGTTCAGGCCCATTTATTATGCGAGCCGCACCTTGAACCCGGCTCAATGCAATTATACCACAACTGAGAAGGAATTCTTAGCCGTTGTTTTTGCCATTGACAAGTTTAGAAGTTATCTGCTAGGGTCTCAAGTTGTTGTTTGGACAGACCACGCAGCTTTACGCTACCTTATGGACAAAGCAGATGCAAAACCAAGGTTACTTCGATGGATTTTGATTTTACAAGAGTTTGACCTTGTGATTAAAGATAAGAAAGGTAGTGAGAATATTGTGGCTGATCATTTATCTCGCTTAGTAAATGAGGGTGCAGAGAATCACAATGATATAGGCATTGATTTTCCAACTGAGCAATTGATGAAGCTTGAAACGGTTAGGCCGTGGTATGCTGACTACGTCAACTATTTAGCGAGTGGTCATTTAGAGGATATGACGTATCAAGAGGAGAAAAAGTTCTTTTCTGATCTTAAATATCTCGTATAGGAAGATCCTTATTTGTTCAGAGTCTGTAAAGACGGGTTGCTTCGACGGTGTGTTCCTGAGCATGATCAGTGGGATATCTTAGAACAATGCCATAGCGGTCCTACCGGAGGTCACTATGGAACACCTAAGACGGTTGCAAAGATCCTTCAAGCTGGATTCTACTGGCCGACTCTGTTTAAAGACGAAGCCTTTTGTAAAGGTTGTGATAGGTGCCAGAAGAAGAAGGAAGGCGAGTAGTAGGATGGAAATGCCACTTAAGCCCATTCTTGAATGCGAAGTTTTCGACGTTTGGGGCATAGATTTTATGGGCCCCTTTCCATCTTCGTGCGGTAATAAATATATCCTCTCGTGCAGTTTCGACTATGTTTCCAAGTGGGTAGAAGCAATAGCCACCCAAACTAATGATCATAAAGTCGTGAAGAAATTCTTGCAAAAGAATATCTTTACCAGATTCGGCTGTCCAAGAGCACTCATTAGTGATGAAGGTACCCATTTTTGCAATGCGCCGCTTGATAAAATCCTTGAAAAATATGGTGTCAAACACAAAGTTGGTACACCATATCATCCCCAAACTAGTGGCCAAGTCGAGGTAAGCAACCAGAGCTTGAAAAGAATTTTGGAGAAGACCGTGAACAATAATCGATCTAATTGGAGTCTTAAGTTGGATGACGCATTGTGGGCTTATCGTACTGCATTTAAAACCCCGATGGGCACGTCACCCTTCCAAATGGTCTATGGCAAAGCTTGTCATTTACCTGTCGAACTTGAGCACGAGCTTTACGGGCAATTAAATTCTTAAATTTCGATAGCCACTCGTGTGGGAGAAACGGTTGTTACAATTGAACGAGCTCGGCGAATTCGGACTCCGTATGTCACGAGAATGCTAAGCTTAGCAAGGAAAGAACGAAGATGCTCCATGACGCTAAGATCAAGGACCGAGAATTCAAAGTTGGTGAAATGGCTTTACTCTATAATACTAGACTTCACCTGTTTCCGGGTAAACTCAAGTCTAGATGGTCTGGTCCCTTTGAGATTCTTGAGGTTAATCCAAGTGGAGTAATTACTTTGAACGGGTATGGTAATCAAGCTTTCAAAGTGAATGGTCATAGACTTAAGAAATATTTTGGGCAACCGAAGGAAAAGCCTGAGCTTCTTTATTTCCAAAAAAGAGATGAGAATACAGATGTCATGATTTGTGAAGAGGTTCCATCTTATTTCTTTGAGTCAGATGATGATGACGTTCCTATATCCACCCGTGAGGTACCTTCTGCTGAAACTTCTGATCATACCACTATGTCTATGCCTATCGTGCGCAAGAACAAGAAGAAGAGAGTCAGTGTAGTTTGGAGAGAAAAGTCTAATGATCTTATTGCACACTTGACTTGTTGTTGTGGTGAAAATCATTTCCGCCCCAATACTTCTGATTCTGATACTGAGGTGGCGGCTGTTAAACCAAAGTGGCCCGATCCGGGTTGATTCTTGAACTTTGTGTCAAGCTATTGACATTAAAAGAGCGCTCCTAGGAGGCAACCTAGTTTTTCGTGTCTTGTTTTCTTTTCCTTTTAGGTTGATTACTTTTCTTAGGTTATTTGCTTTTTAGTTTTAGGAGTAATGCCCTGGTTACGTGTTGATGGTTATTCCTCTTACGTTCATTGTAAGTGTTTTGTGTTATGTGTTTGCTCATATACCCGTGTACCCCGAGATTATATGGTATGTCGAGTGTTGCAGATACTTTTGAGCTGGTTTTCGAGTTACTACTGTCCAGTGTTGTCTATTCGAGTTGCGTAAATGTACATTCATGCTCGGCCGACCTCTGCCAACTTTCATCCGACAACCACTGTTGAAACCAGCTAAGTTTTTTTCTTTTATTTTGCACATTCTGAGGACATAATGTGATTTAAGTGTGGGGGGGGGGGTAAAATGGGTATGTTTTCAGGCTGTATCTTTTGAAATATGAGTGAATGTTAAATTTCGAGCAAATTTAAAATTTTTGTGAATCTCGAGCATATGATTGAAACTGAATGCTTGCTAGTTGTAGTTTTCTAACGATGATAGTATGTGACTTGGTGAGATAATTATAGCATATTTTTACTTTTATGGAGATAGTTTCGTTTTTCACTCACGAAAGCCTTTGATTTTGAAGCATTGACTTTTGAATTGTATCCTTTCATTATTTTTAGTGATTTATTCTTAGTAAGATCAGTGTAGTTACACCTAAGTTAGACCGTGTACTGTGAATATCCTAACGTTTGAATGTGATAAGTGAGATGTAACTTATGACTTGGAATAGTGAATGAATAAAGTGAGTAAGTAATTGTTAATAAATACGTTTGTCGGAAGCTGGTTAATGATTTGGGTGCGGTAGGGTATACCTCGTATGTCCTATTCCACTATGATGACCAATAGCTCACGATAGTCAGTTTATAGCTACCTTATGATTTGAGTAGGTAGGGGATTATCTTGAAATGTCCTATTCTGCTATGATGGGTAAGAGCTTACTCTGATATGCGTTACAATTGAAAATTTTGAAGAAATTGAAAATAAAAGTTAAGTCTTTGTTATCATGGATCTTATACCCAGTATAAACCGCATGATATGCTGTAGGGATTATCCTACTGAGTGCGTGGGAAGGCTTGAGTGGAGCTATTACTGCCTATACCTAGGATAGTCATTGAAATTTTTGAAAGGATATTTCTTTGAAAGGCTTGTTAAGATTGAGAATGGCTTGTCACACTTACACTGAATCTATCTCTGTGTTGGTATCATTTGCTATAGTTGTTGTATCTTTTGTTACGTGAGTTAGAGATCTATGTGGATTATTTATAAAGTTGAGCTATAGTTTTGATTGTTTTGTCCGAGGACGTACAAAAAGTTAAGTGTGGGGGAGTTGTTAAGGCCATATTTATATGATTATTAAAGGTTTATTTCATTATTATTTTCCCCACATTTGCATAATTTACAAGAGAATTAAGGGTTTAAGTGTAATTATTTAATAAAGATGATTTTAAGAGGGTTGTATGCAAAATTGATGATTTTAAGTGTTGATTTAATGGAATTATTATTATTTGGATTTTATTACATTTTTGCGTTGTTTATTTATCATGTAGGAGTTAATTTTCGTGCATATAATGACGATAAATGAAGCTCAAGTCGAAATTATAAGAGATAGAGTTGGAATTGGCTTGAAGAAATTGGATAAAGATGAAGAGATCCGATCCTCGGCCAGCTTCAAACGGGCGTCTCATCGATCTTGGACGAAGGCCCGTAAGTGAATCAAGCGCCCATGCATGCGGCGTCGAATCGTATTTTACATTCGAGAGTCCAACCGCGATGCGAGCGAGCGTTTGATTAGCGTCAAGCCGAGTGAACGAACGTCCATTGAAGTAGACGGCGTCCGTTGCCGACTTAGTCATAACCGACTTAAAATTCTATATATAGCAAAGCAAACCTCTTAACCCTAATGGATACCACATAATTGAGATCGCAATTTTACACCAAAAGTCTGCGCCCTACAAGCCTTTTACACGAGATGAATTTCTCCAATCCAAAGAATCTTGTTTACCATGATTGTTGGCTAGAAACTCTCATGTGAGTCGACGGAGGAAGCTCATCAACAACAAACCAACTAGAGAGTTCGATCTTCGGATGTTTAGTGAGTTTAAGATCTAGTTTTTCATCACTTTTTAACGCTTTGTTTTACATTGCCATGTTTTGTTGAATTATCAATTCTATGAAACGATCTATTTATCTATCTTTATGCTTGAATAAATTTATGAAAGTCTGTTTATTTGAGTTTTCTTTCGTTTAAGTGATGCATCTAATTATGTTATAAGAGATTAGGCATGCTTAGGTGAGTAAGAGTTTGGAAACGATCTCGTGATTTCGTTTTGATTGCATGTTTAGTTTACTTGAAAAGATAAACGAAACCCTAGAATTTAGTTAGAGATATCTAATTGAATCCGTGAAAATCACTACTAAAAACTATGTTCTAAATCATCATCTAGTTGAGTTGTTGGTTGATGGGTGGAATCTGATCGCCTCCTCATTGTGTTTTCCTTTATTGTTTATTAATCAAATCATTATTTTAATCTTTAGTTAAGTTCTAGTTTTAGACACCCTAAGTTCCTGCTATTTTCCTGCACTTTTACGCTTCATTTTCATAGTCGACGCCCGTCCGCAATAGCGAGGCGCCCGTCCGTTAGATTCGATTTCAGGCGTTCGTTCACTTTAGTGAACGCTCGTCCATCCTTCTGTGTTCTTATTTTTCAGCTTGTTTTATTTCTGTTTTAGTTTTAGGGTTCAGTTCTTTGGTTTATTCCTTAGGTTTTAGTTAGTTTCAACCTTAGTTTAGTAGTAGTTTAGTGACATAATCGATATAGGTTTATATTTGAATTCGATAAACGTTCCATTCCCTTAGGACGACCCGATAACATCCTTTACTACAGATCCTTATACTTGGGGTGTTTCGGTATTATAAATTTAAAACGTGTTTTTACCGAACAGTTATCGATAGAGGCCGGATGCGTGGACGGCTTGCGCACAGTGCTACTTTCCTTGACGGTCAAAGCGACAATCTTATAGATCAGCAAAGGTATATACCGTCAAACTACTTAATGTGTTTATTATATTAAACAAAGTTGATCTTGGGATCGGAAATCAAATTTTAAATTCCGCTTCGTTAAACTACTAGATCAAAGGGCCTAGATTTTAAACAATCACAAAGAACTACGGCAGACTTGATTCCAACATACACATTGCATCCTGGAGAAATTCTCAGGCTCAGTCTAAATCACCTCCAAAAACTCCTCCCATCATTCATATTTTCTCTTGATTAATCACACTCAACCAATTACCACTAGATCAAAGGGCCTAGATTTTATACCCGACAAATTTTGTTACGTCAATTGGCGCTAGAAAGAGGGCCAATTCTACTGGTAATTGTTGAAGATATTGAAATCAGGCTCAGTCTAAATCACCTCCAAAAACTCATCCCCTCGTTCATATTTTCTCTTGATTAATCACACTCAACCAATTACCACTAGATCAAAGGGCCCAGATTTTATACCCGATAAATTTTGTTACGTCAATTGGTGCTAGAAAGTGTGCCAATTCTACTGGTAATTGTTGAAGATATTGAAATCAATTATCATGCCACCAAAACCCAACACACGAGCCCAAAAGGCTGCCGCGGCAGCAAATGCGGCAAACGCCCAAAATAATCAAAATCTGCGACCATGAAGATGAGGATGTTGATCTGAAAGCCGAGACAGAGAGCAATCCGAAGAAGTTTCTCTAAACTCGAGCGAGAACTGTCCTGACCGCTTAACATCCATAGAACCCGCCACAAGGAAGGCTTTTATCCAGGCGGTACAACCAGGAGACTGTGAAGCAGGAGAGAGCACAAGATGGGAGGCGCCTTCAAGGAGCAAGCAATCTGTAAAGACATCTGCCTCGAGTAAAGGGAAAAAGCCGTTGAATTCTTAAGTTTGGAAAGCGGCTCGTGCCGAAATTAATGCCACGATGGGCAAGAAAAGTGATGAGTTCTCATTCCCTTCGCCTTTCATAAGGCAAATTGATGAGTATGATCGACCGGCTGGCTTTAGGGTACCCAAGCTAGATCCATATGATGGATCCAAGGACCCATCAGACCACTTTTAATTTTCAGTATAGCAATCAGATGAATTTGTTTAGTGCTTCAGATGAGATGAAGTGTAAAGCGTTCCCCACACTCTTGACGGGCGGGGCCCGTGAGTGGTTTCAAAAACTACCACCAAGGTTAGTTTCTAAGTTCGAAGACCCGGGGAGAATGTTTCTTAAGGCTTTTGTTACAGCTAGACCATTCCAAAGAAACGCAACCCATCTCCATACGATTAAACAAAAGAAAGAGGAATTTGTCCTCCAAAGATTTAAGAGATTCAAAGAGGAGTCCAGCAAGTTCGGGTGTGGATGATGACTCATTTGCTTGATTACATCATTCGTGGTTAGGCTCCGAGAAGGACAGCTATACGCGAAGCTGAGTAGTAGACTCCTCAGGACTATGGAAGAATGCATGGACGATGCGTACAAGTATTTCCAGGGAGAAGAGGCAAATAGACTGAAACAAGAGTTAGAGATGGGAGAATCTAAAAGAGAAAACGCAGAAGAGAAGCCCGACAAGAAGAGGAAAGCGGTCTGGGATCGCACGACTACCCCAACCACAGATCGGTCAGGGAAGAAAGGGGCTCTACAAGAAATGGATTTTATCCTTTTGAACATACCCCTGTGTACAAGTCATGGCCATAATAAAGAGAAAAGGATTGGCAAGAACCCCCCTCCGATGAGGGGACCACTAGAAAGAAGAGATCATAGCAAGTTCTGTGCCTACCACAAGGATGTGGGCCATGATTCAGAGTAATGCAAATATCTGATAAGAGATATTGATGCTGCAATTATGGATGGAAATTTGGAGGAGGTCGTAGATCGATCTCAGGATCCCGAGCCCCGAGGCCAAAAAGATTTTAGGAAGAGAACGTACAGGCAAGACCGGGATCGCCAGGACAAGCCATAACGAGATGGGACAGGACCCCAGACGCTAATCAGCAAATAGACAATCACCCGATCAACACCATTGTAGGCGGGCCTAGCGTCAGCTTGGAAGGCTTAAACGGACAGGTCGGGAAATCAGTGATCTATAGTCCTAAGGATCCTCTTCCCATGATAACCAGTAACGAGGGCTCAGTCATTGAAGCCGTAGCTCACGAGAACCTGGTAAAACGTATCTGTGTTGACACTGGGAGTGCTGTCAATGTCCTTTATCACTCCGCCTTCCAGTCTATGAACTTAAAGGATTCCGAACTCACCCCCCATGTCGGCACCTCTGTTCGGATTCGTGGGATCCATTGTTCATCCTCTTGGAATGATAAAACTGGCGATGACATTTGGAAGGGAGCCAAGGTGCAAAACATTAGTGATAAACTTGTGGTGGTAAAGGCTCCCTCAACAAACAACATCATCATGGGAAGACCAGCATTGATTGAGCTCCGAGCTGTCATCTCACTGGCCCACATCAGCCTAAAATTCCCCACTGCAGATGGATCAGTAGAGATAAATTGAGATGTTGAGGCAGCCAGAAGCTGCTACACATCAATGATCAATAGGAAATGGGTCGAGTTGGCTCAGCCTGAGACAAGCTACAGGCATTATTAATCAGTTTATGTTTTTGTTAGGAACATTTTATTATGTTTTGATGATAGCCATACCAGCTGTTATAGCAAGCCTGAAATAAGTTAGAATTCTCTGTATAAGTCCTTACTTAGAGTCTGACATGTTGTATAAGTTGAGTCAGACAAGTATTGTACTAGTTGGTAGGACGACAAAGTAAAAACAGATATTCGGCAGAGTGAAGCCAGCCAAGCACCAGCAGAGAAGCAATGTAGACATTAAAGGTCTGACTTGTAACCAAGGAAGTCTGTGATGACCTTGGACAAGTCTGAGTCATACTACAAGTGAAGTATATTAATATGGTGTACACTGATCTCACCCCAATCTAAGATCAGTGAAGTACAAAGATTCTTCCTCAGCTGAAGCAAAGAAGAAAACCGTGAACCGGCAAAGTAAACTTACTTTCGACTGAGTAAAGACGAAACGGTAAAGGAAAAGCTAAAACGGCTAAGACAGAAGGGTCACTTGACCGTTCTGAAAACGGCGAAGGAACACTTACCAGATCAGATTTAATATACGTTGAAGGTTCAGAAGATCATGCATTAAATGCACAATCATTAGAGGATCAATCAAGGATGGATTTTCTGCTGTACGTTTGAAGAAAGAATCCGATCACTGAAATCAAGGAGAATGCAATTAAGGGGGAATCAAGAATGAAATCAAGGATTATTCTCTCATTAATATAGCCAACGGACGGAATTTCAAAAACCAAAGTTATTCAAGGCTATAAATAGAAGGCATTGACAGAAAAAGAATGACAATTCAAAAAGGAGAAAAGCAGAAACTCTGTCAATTTGAAAAGTCTTCTATCTGATCTTAAAAAGACATATCCAGTGATCAACTCAAGTATCAGAACTACAAAGTCATATTCAGAATCGAGATTGATCAAGCAAGTGTGTGAATCACATTCACATCAAATCAAAACAAATCAATCGGAGGCAATCTGAGAAGGAGTTGAATCTGTGATAGTTGTTGAAGGATTTTGATCTCAAGGAGCGACAAAAAGGAAGATCGAATCATCAAAGTCGCTGCGATCAAGGAGTGATAGTCTTGTAGATTGTGAAGCTTGGGAAGCCAAGGACAATCATACTATTGTATCTGTGAAAACAATAGTGAATTCCTCCAATCATCACAGGAGA
This sequence comes from Gentiana macrophylla, assembly GCA_026214975.1. Lineage (NCBI taxonomy): Eukaryota > Viridiplantae > Streptophyta > Magnoliopsida > Gentianales > Gentianaceae > Gentiana > Gentiana macrophylla. Next base: position 36,319,641 of record CM047806.1, on the reverse strand, counting down.
AGAGTGGATTAAGGGATTACACCACCCTGAACCACTATAAGCCTTGTGTCAATTTAATTTCTGCAATTTACTTTATAGCATTTATTTATTTAGACTACATCATAACTTATATCTCGTGGATCGCTCTACACCGATTTGAAAACAAAGTAGTAAGAAGGGACTTATCCATTTGCCCAAAAGCTTTTAAATAAGAGAAAAGTTTTGAAACTCCACTATAGTCATTCACCCCTCTCGACTATAGTTTCACCCTCTCTCGGGACCAACAATTGGTATCGGAGCGGTGTTCTTAGTATCGTAACTGCTCGGATCTAATTTACGTAATAAGGAGATCACATATTTTCAAAGTAGTTTTCAAATCGAGTTTTTCATACACTTACATTTATATCTTCAATTGCACCGATGGATTCCTCAAACTTCTTTTCAAAAGTACTGCTTTTAATGTTAATAATTTTGATGAATATAAAATAAGAATGCTATCTCATCTTGCAAAGAACTCATGAAGAGATGTTTGGATGTAATTAATGATGGACCAATCACAATCACTACTCGTGGTAGGCACGAGGAGCGAGATCAAGAAAGGAAATTGACAAACCTAAAAAGGATTGGACCAAGGATGACAGGAGAAGAGCAAATCTGGACTATGTTGCAAAAGACATGATCTTGAAGACCCAAGACAACAACATGTTCATGAGAATTAAAGATCGCAAAACAAAGAAAGGAGATGTGGGACAAGCTATCATTGATAAATGAAGGATCTCAAACAAGAAAAAAAACAAATTATCCATTGCAAAACAGAAATAATTTGAGAACTTTAAAATGAAGACCGGTGAATCCATTGATCAAATGGACAACATTCTCAAGTATCATCGATGAATTACAACGACTTGGACACATATATCCCGTAAAGAAGTATGCTTGAAGATCTTGAGAGGACTACGAAAGATGGAAGATCATAACATCGATGTCGGAGGAACAACAAATCTTGCAAGCACTGACACTCTGACACTCAGATGTCCCAATTAAAAGCTCATGAATTCGAATTAAATGGCGAAGATGGTGCTCCGGCAGAGACACACAAAATCACTGCATTAGCTGCACCCCAGCAAAGTAACTTTGCCGAATGCATCAGCAAAGAGACACAAGAACTAAAAGAACAGGTAGCTTTATTAGTTAAACGTTTTGACAGGTTTAAAAAGAAGCCATTCAAAGGAAATTCAACATCAAACAAAAAATCAAGCTCAAACAGAGACTTGAAGAAGAAAGATGATGAATACAGATGTTTCAACTGCAATAAGAGAGGTCACTTCAAGGCTGATTGTCCTGAAGACAATGACAAAGATGATGAAAAGAAGAAATACAGAGCATCTGAAAAGAGAAAGAACAAGAAGGCACTCAAGGCAGAATCTAGCAGTGAAAAGCATGAAGAATCATCTGATAATGACTCAGATGATAGTGATGAAGAAGACAGCTCAGAAAATGAAAAGGCATGCCTATGCCTCATGACCAAAGAGTTGGATGAAGACAAAAGTGATAGCTCTGACACTGAGGAAATAAGCCTATGTTTAATGGCTAAAGAATCAGATAAAACTGAGGTAACATCTAGTTCCTGTTCTTCATCTAATGCATCCACATCTAACACTGCACAATCCTCTAGTCTCCCATTAGATACACACACCTAGTCCAAAATCTCATGACTAAATTTGATGAAATTGAAAAGAATCATGAAATTCGGAAAAGGAATGCAAGTATCTAAGAAAAGAGAATAAGAGGTTAAAGAAAGAACTGGATGAAGCAAAGGGTTGAATTAACTAGTAAGAGACCCACTTAAATGATCAACAAAAGCGGATGATCATGCATCACATTACTAAAAGATCGATTAAGAAAATCTCCTCACCAAAGAAGGTATCCACTTGCACCACTAAAAGCACCACTTACAAACCCCAAAAGGTTTGGATCCAGATCTGGTCTTGGCTACAACAGTCAGGATGAAAGTAGGAATAATGGTAAATATCATTCTAAATTTAGAAAGGGACAGACCAGGGTTCCAACAGATCATCCTGTTCCGGTGAAGTCAAAACCCAGTGTAGTGAAACAACAAACTAAATCCTCATTCCAGTCAATCAAGAACTACAACCATCTGAAAGGAAAAAGGCAGACTCTATCCTTCAGAGGATGATTGGAATGTTGTACCTCCAAAATACAAAAGGAAACCATTCCACAAAATGCATCATGTGTTTAAGAAAAATCAATCTGCTCTAGACACATGAAGCAAGAAAGGTTTCCCAACGCATATTGGAAAGTGAAGAAGGATGTAAATGCACCAAAAGTGGAGAGAAAGTATCGAGAATATCTTCATAAAAATACTAGAAGCTATTCGCCATGCCTTACACATATGAAGTTGATGACTTCAATTATCCAAAAGAAGACCTTTTGGATACACCCTTGGTATGGAAGGCATGATTTCTAACAGTATGGACCCAACCAGTGTTGGGTACCTAAATTTAATTAACTGTTTTGTAGGATGTCCGTACATAGGCAAGTGGATGTTCCGCACACATGACAGAAACAAGAAATGGCTCACTGATTTCAAAGCTTTTGATGGACCCAAAGTCACATTTGGAGGTAAAGAAAACCCTGGCAAGATTAAGGGGAAGGCACTATACTCAAGAACAATCTAAAGATTCAAAATGTGGCATATGTCAAGGGACTTAACTTCAATCACGAGCATCATCAATTACGTGACAAAGGCTACAATGTGCACTTCAACAAAGAAGGATGCAAAGTAATTCACAATCAAACCAACACAGTAGTTCTTGCAGGTAGAAGACAAGACAACATGTATGTGGTGGACTGGAGAACAACCAAGGCAGAGACATGTCTACTTGTCAAGAATAAACAATCAACAAGTGGATTTGTACATGAAAGATTAAATCACTGAATTTCAAGACCATCAACAAACTATCAAGGAGCAAGTTAGTTGAAGGCCTGCCAGAGATCACATTCAAGAAAGAGAGTCTATGTGATGCTTGTCAAAAAGGAAAACAAATAAAAAGCTCATTCAAGTTAAAGCCTCATCAATCTACAACAAGAGTTCTACATCTATTGCACATGGACCTGTTTGGACCAGTCACACCAGTAAGTGTGAGTGGTAAGAAATACACTCTTGTAGTGGTGGATGACTTCTCAAAGTACACCTGGACCATTTTCATGAACAAGAAGAAAGAAACACTCAAGAAGCTGCCAGACTTGCTGAGAAGACTCCAAAATGAAAAAAGATTATCAAGATCAGATCAGATAGAGGCACTGAATTTCTAAATGAAATTATCTGAACCTATTGTGAAGAAAATGGAGTGTTACATCAACTTTCTGCAGCAGGAACTCCACAACAAAATGGTGTAGCAGAAAGAAGAAACAGAACCATCAAGGAAGCAGTCAGGACAATGATAGCAGAAGCATGCTTACCAAAGAGATTTTGGGCTGAAGCAGCAAACACAGCATGCCATACACAAAACAGATCAATCATCAACAAACATCATGAAAAAACTCCATATGAAATATGGAATGGTAGAAAACCCAATATCTCATATTTTCATATGTTTGGATCAAAATGTTTTGTCTTAAACAGAATCACCAGATACCTTTGATGAGAAGGGCGATGAAGCAATTTTCATGGGATACTCGGACACACCAAAGAAAGCATTTAGAGTACTCAATAAAAGAACTTTGGTGATTGAAGAATCAATACATGTGGTTTTTGATGAACCAAATACAAATGGTGATATTCACACAGGAGATATTCACACATGAGTTAGAACCAGAAGACAACTGGAGCACATGCTAACTTGCTTTCTATCACAAGTGGAACCCAAGACCATAGATGATGCAATTCAAGATGCAGATTGGATCACAGCCATGCAAGAAGAACTAAATGAATTTGAAAGAAATGAAGTCCAGGAACTTGTTGACAGACTGAAATGGCCAACATCATTGGTGCAAAATGGGTATTCAGAACAAGATGGATGAGCAAGGAACTGTTGTCGAAAACAAAGCTAGGCTAGTTGCAAAAGGCTATTCCCAAGTCAAGGAATAGATTATGATGAAACATTTGCACCAAAGAGCAAGATTGGAATCAATCGGACTCTTTCTAGCATTTGTCGCACACAAAGACTTCAAAGTCTATCAAATGGATGTAAAGAGTGCATTCCTAAATGGACTTTTGAAAGAAGAATTTTATGTAGAACAACCCCCTGGTTTTCAAATTAAAGGAAAAGAAGACAAAGTATACAAACTCAAGAAGGCCCTCTACGGCCTCAAACAGGCACCTAGAGCCTGGTATGAAACACTATCACAATTTCTGATCAAGAATGGATTCAACAAAGGAACTATTGACAAGACTCTATTCAAACTGGAGGAAGGAGCAAGCACATTGCTGGTACAAATCTATGTTGATGACATAATCTTTGGATCAGAGGATGAAAAGGCATGTGAGAAATTTGCAAACCTAATGAAGAGCAAATTTCAGATGAGCATGATGGGAGAATTAAACTACTTCCTTGGCCTTCAAGTAAAGCAAATGAAGGATGGCATCTTCATTAGTCAAGCCAAGTATACAAGAGATTTGATACACAAGTATGGGATGGATACAAGTGGCACAACAGACACACCAATGTGTGCCAGAGTCATACTTGAAAAAGATGAAGGAGGAAAAGATGTTGATCAGAAAATGTATAGAGGAATTATTGGATCATTATTATACTTAACTGCAAGCAGACTTGACATAGCATTTGCGGTAGGAGTGTGTGCAAGATTTCAAGCTCAACCAAAAGAATCACATCTTCTAGCGACTAAAAGGATAATCAAATACTTGAAAAACACTATAAATGTTGGTATTTGGTATCCAAAAGATGGAGGATTTACATTGATATCATATTCGGACTCGACTATCTTTGGATGCAAAATAGATAGAAAAACACTTACGTACATGCCAAATGCTGTGGGACCGGACTAGTCTCTTGGTTCAAGAAAAAGCAAAACTCCATATCTACATCAACAAAGCAGAGGCGTAATATATAGCGGCAGTAGTAGTTGTTGTGTGCACAAGTACTTTGGATAAGACAACAACTAAGGGACTATGGAGTGGAAGAGAAACAATTTCAATCATGTGTGACAATACAAGTGCAATATCTATTACGAAAAATCCAGATGTGCATTCAAGAACAAAGCACATAGATGTGAGGCATCATTTTATCGAGAGACCATGTTGAAAAGAGGATGTCATCCTAAAACACATACCCACCGAAGATCAATTGGCTGACATCTTCACTAAACCACTCAGTTATGAAAGATTCAGTAAACTAAGAACTGAGTTCGGAATGATTGAAATTGAATAGGTATCAAAAAGCGGCTAACTGCAATAATCGGCTAAGTGACTTCATTAACTGGTACGACCTTTGCCGTTACAGGAGATGCAGCAAGTAAGGCACTGGTATCCAACGAAGGTAACTTAACTGATTGTTAGGAACAGTTACTTGGAGCAGCTCAGTGAAGAACCTATTGGAACGGCTAAGTGACCAGCGAAGGCACTTCACCGAAATAAAGACTTGGACAAATTAAAAGTGTGAACAAAATCAATTCTGATTGCACGTGGAGAATAAGGAAATTATGGAGGATTATTCTGTACACACGTGGCGATCAACTTATGATCATGGAGGTATTTATATTATTTTTCGAATTATAAACTCCTCGATTCCCGGGCTCTATCATTACTTGCCTCAAACCACACCCCCATTCCACTCGAATATCGCAATTTTCATACACAAAATCACGCCATTATGCCACAAAATCCTTCCATATTCAAAACCACGTTCACACTACCCAAATCACACTATAAAAACAAGACTTAGAGATTTTCAGAAATCTTTATGCTTTCTTGCAAATTACAAACCCTACTCTTTCTCTCAGAAACCTCACAATATTTTCTTCTAATCTTCCTCTACTTATCAATGGCTTCATCCTCCCAAATCACTGCTACTGAAAAATACTACGAAAAATCTATCATCACCGGCTCGTTTTCAAACCTTGAGCACTATCTCTCATTTTGTGATAATGACTCAAAAGCTCAACGTTTGGTTGATTGCTGCTCGAATTTGGGGCTGATGACCTTTCTAAATCCCCCAATAACTGGAATTTGCTATGAAAATCTGATAGCATTTTGGAAAAACGCCAAGTTTGTGCCCAGCACAAAGAAGACTGAAGTTGATCGCATCACAAGCTCAATCTTTGGAAAAAACATAGTCATCACGCCTGGTACACTAAATAGATACCTGAATCTCCCCTTAATTGGTCCTGCAAATGTCAAGCTAGTGACGATAGACATCACAAAATTCAAAGGTGAGATAGCCAAAAGCCCCAAGCAAAACAAAGAAAACGTATAATCTACCCAGATCAAAGCTCAAACTTCCGCTTGTTTGAGTTTGCACCGTTATCACCAAAAATATTGAAGGCGAAAAGGGTCAATGGAAAACTCGATCGAGGTACGAAATTAAACGATGGCCATAATCTACAATCGCATCAAATTTGATCAGGCAACATTTGTGTTCAATCGAATGAAGGATCGATTCGAAGGAAATCGATCTATCTATCATCGCACTGGCAAGGGTTTGCAGAAAAAGGGTGATTTCTGGGAGAAGAAATCATATGGATTCCCTCTTCAACATTTGTTCAATCAGTTGAAAGTACAACCCACAAATTTGCGGTCTCCACACAAATCCAAGACAATGTTCACCTACATCAAGGCTTCCCTGAAGCCCAAACCCATTCTTTGGGAAAAAGGAAACAACCTGAATCCAGCAGATCAGGAGTGGGACGAAGAACCAGATCTCAGAAAGCACAAGCGGATACAACTATGCCGGACACCAGCACCTTGATTGAGCCTGTGACAATCAGTGATGACACAGCTACAGAAGAAGAGAAGCAGCAAGAGGAAATCACCTACCTTGAATAAGGTGAAGAAGGATACAGACTCACTTCATCTGATGAGGGGGAGATACAAGATGAAGGGGATGAATCAGAGGATGACCACTCAGAAGGAGGAGATCCTGAAACAAATCAAGAAGATTTGGGGATTTCTGATGATGAACTGACTCTCCAAGAAGTGCTTTTCAAAAGCATAGGCACAGTTGACAACCAGCCAAGTGAGCCAGCTGACAAAGCTCACTCAGCCGAACTTGTCAACTCCCCCACAATTGCACAAGGGGGAACAGTGGTAGATGAAGCAGTCCACACTCAACAACAACCTCTAAATGACCCTGTGTCTAATGTGGCAGAGCAAGAGCAGATGGAAGACAAAGCACAAAATGCAACGGAAGAAGAGAAAAAGGAAGAGCAAGAAGTTGAAGTAGAAAATGAGGAGAAGAAAGGTGAAGATGTTGAGAATGAAAGTAATGAGGATGAAGAGGATGCTCATGTAGCCCCAGAAGAAATTGATCCAGAAAGAGTCTTCAATCTGGACATTCAACCCCTCATTGTGGACATGGAAAGGCAATACTACAGCAGGCAAAATCTGAAGCATGCCTTAAGGAGTGAAGCTACCTCCTTCAACCACAAGATTGAGGCCCTCATTAATCACATCAAGATTCAGGATGAAGTCATGGAGAGGCAAGGGAACTTACTTTGCACCCTACAGCACCTCATTCCTCATCATGTTCAAACCAATCTTGAATTCCATGCTGAGACAATGGACAACAATCTTAAGCCATTGGTGGACACTCTCAATGCTCATACTCATCAAATTCAAACATCTGGATGAGGTAATGGAGCATTCGGCCAAAGAATTGGACCTTCTACTCAAAGTTGGCGAGGCCAAAGAACAAGATCTTGGAGAGAAGGTATGGACCTCTCCTTGATTCTGATACAGCACCAATAAATCTTGAAGCCCTTTTTGGTGCTGCCAAAAAGGGGGAAGGAAGTTCTAAGCCTGAAAGCAGTAAAGAGAAGGCAAGCCCAACAGAAATGGGCAAGGACAGCAAAGGCAAAGGCATCAAAATTGAAGATGTGAAGAAGTAGATCTTACACAATATCTGAATGATTTCTAGATTACTTCTATGTGCCCTGTCTTTAAATGAAAATATGCAATATCTTATTGCCCTATGATGGATGAATAAAATTGCTGAGTTTTTAATCTGTTGTGTATTATGAAAATTTTGATCACTTATGTTTAGGCTTATGAGGGTTTTGGCATCATCAAAAAAGGGGAAATTGTTAGGAACATTTTATTATGTTTTGATGATAGCCATACCAGCTGTTATAGCAAGCCTGAAATAAGTTAGAATTCTCTGTATAAGTCCTTACTTAAAGTCTGACATGTTGTATAAGTTGAGTCAGACAAGTATTGTACTAGTTGGTAGGACGGCAAAGTAAAAACAGATATTCGGCAGAGTGAAGCCAGCCAAGCACCAGCAGAGAAGCAATGTAGACATTAAAGGTCTGACTTGTAACCAAGGAAGTCTGTGATGACCTTGGACAAGTCTGAGTCATACTACAAGTGAAGTATATTAATATGGTGTACACTGATCTCACCCCAATCTAAGATCAGTGAAGTACAAAGATTCTTCCTCAGCTGAAGCAAAGAAGAAAACCGTGAACCGGCAAAGTAAACTTACTTTCGGCTGAGTAAAGACGAAACGGTAAAGGAAAAGCTAAAACGGCTAAGACAGAAGGGTCACTTGATTCCATATAGTTGACTCTAAGCTCTAGTATATGGAAATAACATGATCAGGGAGTCTTCCATGTGTATATGGTGCACGCCAACACATTGGCCTCACGCCAATTAAGGAATTCAAATTCTGAACAGAGCATATAATGCATGGTGTCAGCAGCCAACTACCAAGTCATAGGTTGTCGCACGCCAACACCCATTGGCCCATGCCAATTACACACAAAGAGAAGATTGGCACACACCAGTAGCATATGGCGCATACCATATTGGCAGGTGTAGCAATTAAGAGTCTAATTTATTCTCCTCACCTACCATATCACAAATACTCTTCATCTTTGAGTTCATAGCTTGTGATTGGTAAAATTCTTAACCTTTACCTTGATTTAATTGTTCTAATAATTATGAACACTAACCTTGACATGTTGGTGTTCATAATCATGAGTGGCTAGTTCTACACTAGCCAAGATGATGTTGTAGAGATAGTATAATCTCTTGTGTTGATTGGGAATGGTTGTTTATTTTGTTTAGCTTCAATTGTTGTGAATCTTTTCATACTTGCATTGTAAATGATATAATTCAATCAAAGATACTTTCCATATTTTATTGGAAAAATGCTTTCTTTCTTACCAATCTACTAGGAAGCTTCTTGATGGCCGTTTTATAGTATACCAACTTTGATCGGCAGAGTAGTATAAAACTAGCGAGCAAGGTCGCAATCCCACAGGGAATCTAGTTAAGTACCAAAACTAGCATCGTCTTTAGTTCAGATCAACACGATTTTTGGAAAGGTTATTAAACTACCAAGTGCTATTTCTCCAACGACTAATTAAAACGAGAGTTTTAAACGATTAAAAGAGATAGCCGAGTAATGTTCCAATCAACTACTTACCAAACCCTAGCTAAGTCCGGAGGTATTCTTGATTCACTTAAACATTCTCGATGTCATACGTAGGGTGTCATTTCCTAATTCCGAGAATAGACATTATTTCAATAATCTACCTTCCTATGTCAGGTTCAACAGTCCGCTGACCGGATTTAACTGACCTAACACGGTCTACGTTCAATGAAACGCTCAACAAAGTTGATATAAACCTCACACACGAAACCGAATCTAAACAACTTAGTCGGTTTTACAGGGTGATTCTAGAACCCCGGTTTCCGTACCCTCTCGCAAAATACATATATAAAGAAGATACGTGTAATATGATTAACGAGTGATCAATTCAACAAACGTGATTTAGAATATGTTCTAAAACTACGGTAGCATCGAGAATTAACAATCACAACATCAAGAACACCTCAATCAATAAACTAGGGTTCGATTTAAGTGATTATCGCATAAATCGGCTATATAACGATTAGCTACTCATTACGACTACAAAAATGCCAGATTTCATCATATAATTAATACACTCAAACATAAGAAAGATAAAAGATATACCTATATAGACAAAACCGGACCAAACTTCGAACCCATGAGCGAGGAAAATTGAAAATACTCTGTTAATATATATAAATATGGAAATCTGTTGCTGCTGCTATATTTATTTGGAAACTCTGCTGCTAATAATTGGAAAGTTAATGGTAACATATAAAATGGAAAGTTAACATATCAATAGAAATATTTTGCTGTCTTTCACTTAGAATAAAACATATGTATATATATATGGTTATTGCCAACTTAAAGAAGTCGGCCAACTTGACTAATTGATATAATCAATGTCGGCCCATCTCCTCCCCTCAGCATCTCAAATGTGATATAGTATGCAGCCTCATGCCATCACGTGATAACGGCAGCTGGATAATTATCCGGCCTGAATAATTATCTTATGCGGTACCGTTTAATATGATATGTTATACGTGACTTTATGTTGCAAATACATCTGTTGATCTTGTCATGTATTTGCACCAATACTTATCCATTAGTAAACTAGCTGCAGGCTAAGATTCGGGCACACGCTCCAATCCCCATATCTCGCCTTTCAAACATGCCGAACACCTAATTCCTGGACAAAATCACAACAAATACCACACGTAACCCTGCAGGACACTAGGGTGACCGAGAGTATAATAAATACACTGAAAAAACCCGAGAATCTCGGATTATAAGTCCAGATCTTGTAAACATCAAAACGGTGAGATATGTGTCGAAATCGAGCCAGATATTCCCGGATTTAAGTAAAACGAGTCGCAACGGGGTATAAAACATGTAGGAAATCAGAGTCGAGTTGACTCTCATCACTTCTCCCAATCAGATTGGGATTGACTAGGGGCGCATGTCACTCTATAAAAGGAGAGGCTTGGCTAGCTCTTTTGTAAATCACAATTCCAAAAGAATAATAGTTTCTTGTGAAAAATCGAGAGCTTCTTAGAGAGAGTTTTGTGAGAGAGAAAAGGCCGGTCTAGCAACCGAGTTTTTCTAGTAGCAATCCATTGGTGGATTCCGGCGGGTTGTTCATGTGGACTAGCGGTAGAGGCCAAACGCTTGGGCAGCTCCGTGCCACTACTCTCCTGGGACGGTCAAATCGCCGATCTTTTAGATCGTGCAAGGTAACCACCGTCTACTTCTTTTATGCTTGTTGTTTAAATGAAGTCGATCCTGGTTAATTAGGAAATAAATTTGAATTCCGCTGCGTTCCCGCGTAGATTTCCTAACAAAATCTTCTTCGCAGCACCTAAATATTTCATTTCAAACTCAGCACTGAGAATGTTCTTCAGATTTTGAATATCAGCCTTCGTTTCAGCAGCTATCAACATGTCAACCACATACAGGACAAGATAGATATGTGATCTATCTTTCAGCTGACTGTGATACACACAACACTCACATGGACACCTGTTACAACCTAGTTGGATCATATAACTGTCAAACCTTTTATACCACTGTCTAGGAGCCTGCTTCAGTCAATACAAGGACCTCTTTAACTTGCACACAAAATTTTATGTGCCTGGAACTTGAAACCCTCTGGTTGAGTCATTTATATCTCTTCATCTACCTCACCATGTAGAAAAGTTGTCTTCACATCTAACTGCTAAAGTTCATGATCTTGTTGTGCCACCATTGCTAGTAACACTCTGATTGAAGTGTGTCTGACCATTGGTGAGGATATCTCATCAAAGTCTACCCCTTTATTTCTGTCTGAACTCTCTTACAACCAAACATTTCTTATATTTGACCCCTTCTGCCTCAGTCATTCCTTCCTTCTTTTTGAAGATCCATTTGCAAGTAACAACTCTCCTATCAACTGGGTGTTTAACTAGATCCCAAGTATGATTCTTCAATAATGACTCCATTTCATCTCCCATGGCAGCAACCCATTGAGATGCTTCAGAACATGTCACTGCTTCCCTGTAAGTAGAGAGTTCAAAACCATCCACTTCTTCTGCAACTTGAAGTGCATATCCAACCATATCATCAAAACCATACATCTTGGGAGGTACCCAACATTTGATCTTCTAGATCTGCTGACAACTATACTCTGCTGACCAATGTTCCCTGTTTGATGCTCAGCAGACCCTTGTTCGGCTGACTGGCTTGGATTAGCCTCTAGTTCAGTAACCAAATCAGATGAGTGTTGACTTGGATCAGCTTAATGTTGCATCTCAGCTGACTCCACTTGAAGCTCCACCTGTTTCTCAACCCTCTCAGATTCAGCACTAGTTTTAGATTCAGCAGACCTCCCTACTGATGAGCTATTCATAGATTTTTCATGAAAGACTACATCTCTACTGAGTATGACTCTATTCTTTGCTGATGACCAAATTTTATAACCTTTCACCCTATCTCCATACCCTACAAAGACTCCTTCTTAGCCCTTGGTTCTAGTTTTCCTTCACTTATATGAGAGTAAAGCTCAGTGCTTCCAAAACCCTTAGAACTAAGTAGTTAGCGAGGCTTGCCTCGGCCATATCTCAAATAGTGTCTTGAGATTGATCCTCAAAGTGAGGAATCATGTTGATTAAGTAGCATGCTGTGGTTACAGCCTCTGCCCAAAATCTCCTTGATAAACCAGCATTAGAGAGCATACATCATGTCCTCTCTAGAAGAGTTTGATTCATCCTCTCAACTACACCATTCTGTTGAGGTGTAATCCTGACTGTATGATGTCTGGAAATACCCTCATCGTTATAGAATGTATCAAACTCTGATAAGCAGAATTCCAGACCATTATCTGTCCTAAGCCTCTTGACTTACTTGCTTGTCTGATTCTCCACTAGAGTCTTCTACTGCTTGAAATTATTGAATGCCTCACTCTTGTGTTTCATCATTACCACCCAAGTCATTCTTGAATAGTCATTTATGAATGACACAAAATATATGTGACCACCCAATGATTCCACCTTTGATGGACCCCATCAATCAGAATGGATATAATCAAGTGATGTCTTTGCACTGTGTTTGCCTGTGGCGAACTTGCTTCTATGTAGCTTCCCAAACACACAATGCTCACCAAAGTCCATTGTCTTGACCTTATATCCCCCAAGAAAACCTGCTGAAGAAAGGACTTGCATTCCTCTTTCACCCATGTGATCAAGTCTTATGTGCCACAACTGAGTCTGTTGTGACTGATGAACTGCTGAGGATGCTACAACAGCATAGCCAGATACACTAGATCCTTGTAATATATACAAGGTTCCCATCTTGATACCTATGAGGACCACAACTGAATCTTTGTAGACATTCAGCTCTCCACCTTCTCCCTTGAAATTGAACCCCTTACTGTCCAGTAGACTAAGAGATACCAAATTCTTGATCATCTATGGAACATGTCTAACATCTTTCAGTGTATAGAATCTACCATCATTTGTCCTCAGCTGAATTGAGCCAATTCCCACTATCTTACAGACCTTGTTGTTTGCCATAGAAATATGACCACCATTTATCTGCTCATAAGTAGAAAACCACTCTTTGTGTGGACAAATACGATAGGATGCTCTAGAATCTAAGATCCAAACATCAACATGATGTGCTGAATCCCCAACCATTGAAACCAGATCCTCATAAGAATGCTCAGCAGCCACAACTGTTGTGCTAGAATTGCTCTCCTGCTGCCTTTTCTTCTTTGGACAATTGGAATTCCAATTCCCCTGCTCTTTACAGTAATTACAGACATCTGTGGACTTAGGACCTTTGGAACTACTCTTCTTGGATTTCTTCTTCTGTCCATGCCTTTTTCCACTACTGCTGACTACTAGTCCAGTAGCCTGATTGTCTGTCACTGCTGCCTTGTGTCTCAGCCCTGGCATGCAAGGCTGCCCATACATCCTCTAAAGCCACTGTATCCTTCCCAACTATGAAGGACAACACAAAGTTTTCATATGAATCTGGTAATGACACCAACAGAATTAGGGCTGCATCTTCATCTTCAACTTTAACATCAATATTCCTTAGATCAAGTAATATTGTGTTTAGCTGATCAAGATGTTCCCTCGGCAGACCTTCTTCATGCATCCTCAGACTAAACAGTCTTTGCTTCAGCAGCAATTTGTTGGTTAATGACTTAGTCATATACAGGCTTTCAAGCTTTGCCCACAACTCGGCAGCTCTGCCTTCCTCAGTAATTTCAATGATAACATCATCAGATAAGCACAACATGATGGTTGAACGTGCTTTCTCTTCTAGACTGGCATAATCTGCTGAACTGTCATCTCCTTTGCCAGATAAATGAGTCCACAATCCTTGTTGTTTTAACAAGGCCCGCATCTTGATTTTCCACAGACTAAAACATTTTCTTCCTGTAAATTTATCAATTTTTACGTTAACTGCCTTCATCTTTCTTGCCAAAGAATAGAACTTTTATCACAGAAGCCTAGCACAGGTAAGGGTCTTGGTGAAGATAAAATTCATTCGTACAAATGATTCCCAGAAACCAATGCTCTGATACCAGTTTGTTATAACAGGATAGGGAACCCAGATGCAAGATAGATAAATGACTGATACAATTTAATAGTAATAATCAACATAAATAATAGAAACAAGAAGAACACGGGATTTAACGTGGTTTCCGGCGTTGTGCCGACTACTCCACGGACGGAAAAGAGATATTTTACTATGCACTGAATTTTAGACGGATTACGCACTTTAAAAAGATCAATACAGTTGGTATTTATAGGTACAAATCCCTAAACCTTAACCGTCAAAGGATCTTTTTCGGATTGCCATAAATGCCCAGATGTTGGGTCCCTCTGATGACCCCACTTAGCTGATCATTGCCCAGACGTAGAACTCAGCTGCATCCAAGCCCTCAGCAGGCTGCTAACACCAGAAGAAACTCAACAGACTTCCCAGCTGACTTTCAAAGACTTGGATACACTTTTCAGCTGACCATCACTCAGCTGACTACCAAATTAGTTCTACCAGATATAGAGTTTAAGTCACTTTATTGACATTTGATCAACTTGTTGATAATAATTTAAGGTTGAAGCATGTTTAAGTTGTATAAGATGAGACCAAGATATACTAAACTAGTCCATAATAATATAAGACTGAAGTATATTCATATCTCCTAGTAGGGGGTTGAGATCTACTTAGCTTGTTGATCTAATACAAGAAAAGACTGAGGCTTGCTTAGCTCATTGATATAATAGAAATCTAGAAATCCTTCTATGGGAAATGATAAGGGCATGAATTCTTTAGCCAATTGTATATAATAAGGGAATGAGACTGATAGCAAAATACTTAACCGCTAACCTTAACCGACAGAGTATCGGGTCAATGGTAGTATAGTGGTTTCAAGGTCGAATCCACAAGGAGTAATAGTGAAGTACCAAAGTCGACGCCTAAACTTGGTTCAGTCAATATTAAGTGAAAAGTATTATAGCTAATGCGAAAATAAATATTATTCTAACGGATTTATCTAGGTGATTAAAAGGCATAGCCGAACTACGATCCAACAGGTTACTTTTACCCCACAGGAAAGACTTGACAAGGAGTGTGTCTTAACCGACCTACCTATCCAATTCAGTTTATATGACATCCACGGGTGTCAACTCCTTATTCTTGCGTTAAGGTCTGAACAACTCTCGCTTAACCCCTATACTAGGCTTATTAACCCTCCTTTTAGAAAGCTAACTCGCTTTAACATGGTTGACCGAATAATGAGCCGCTCGGGAACTGATAAGAACCTCACATAGGCATAGTCCTAACGCCTAGCTAGGTTGTCAATCTAACAATCAAGGCTATGTCTAGTGATTCTAATACCCGTATTCCACACCTCGCCGCAAAATACATATATAAGCTCGATATGTGTGTAACAGTGAACAAGGTTGTCAATCTCATTCAAAGCTATTAAAACAATAAAAACAAGTTTTAGAACATGAAGTCATCATACAAACGTTTAATTAAGCGCTACACAACTCCCATCTCATCCCCCTTTGGGATTTTCACCCGTTTTCACATAATTCGGCTACACAACTAATTTAGCTACTCATAAACATACTAACAACGAAGTAATTAAAGGAAATTATACTAAGAACAATAATAAATGAAAGCATAATCATCATAAAAATCAAACCTTGAATATTGAGTAAAGGTACTGCGCTAAAAGTCGAATCTTTGGTGTTGAAACAGAAATTTAATCTAATAAAAAGTATGTAGAATCAATGGAATTAATCTATGGAATATGGGGATCAAAGGGTGTTTAAACTACTCAAAAACCGCCCTAAAATCGCCCCTAAGAAACCCTAAAACGTCTAAGTACTGAATAGATATAATATGGGACCGAAAAAAGGGGGTTTTATAGGTTTTTGCCGCATCCCGACCGCGAACGGGTGTTTGTGGAAAGGCAAACGCCCGTTTGCCAGAAAGGCCAACTCGCTGTATGTAAATTTGCTCCGTAAACGCTCGTTTAGATCCTTTCTTCAGTAATCAGCAATAACTTCTTGTGTAGAGCTCCGATTTGAACGATTCAAGATGCGTTGGAAAGCTCGTTCAATTACCTACAAATTTTATGAAGACAAATATTCCTGAAAGTGTCTCCAGGTTTGACCAAAATGCCCCTGAAGTGACTGGTTCAGATTTCGTCAATGATTCTTCACTCTTTTCTCCTCCTTGGCCCCAAATCTCGTTCTTTCTCGAGACTCTCTTCCTTATTATCAACCTTATACATCAATCTAAGCCTGAAAACAAAGACACAAACACCAAGGCATAATATACATTGATAGAAACGTAACGCAATCCACATAAAACACGAGTTTTTAGGACGAAAATGCCTTTAGTCTCGAAACATGCATATAAGTGAATATCGCTCATATACTACCCATAATAGCCCAAAATAACCATGAATAACTCGTAAAAAGGAGGTAATCTCATATAATAAATACACTACAATTTGACTCCCATCAAGTACCCCACTTAGCTTTTGCTCGCCTCTCGAGCAAACAAAGCGACTTCTAAATGTAACATAGAGTCAACATTGTAGTCATACACGGGATCATCATATGCAAAGGGCAAGTGAAAACAACCAGGCAAATGCAACTGAGTCTAATCCTACCTTATTACAAAAACGGAATGTGAGTGTGTGCATAGCTTCTCATTCATTCATCATAGTTAACCTGTTCCGATAATAGATGCATGACTATTGTTGTTACACCATAGGCTTATACTTCATAAACATCTCCACTAATCGAGGTCAAATCAAGGCTAACTAAGGTCAGGCAGGACTTGAACGGTTGTAAAGTTAGGCTAGGGACGGGGCTAAACGAAAGGATAAAAAGAATATCAAAAGAGAAAAACGAGTGAGCTTAATCAAAACTTCTTGAAATTGCCTCATAACTCACCTCCTTAGCTTGGTTCAAGCAAGCATTCTCCTTCTTTACTCTAAAATCCAAACATGATTCAATGAAAACTCGTCCACCAATGCCACTTTGGAAGAATTAATACACACCATCATCAAACATTCTTTGACTCAACTTTTTCCAAACACTTCGCTCCATTTTTTTGAATGATTTTGATTTTTTTTTCATAAACCAAACACCAACGCTTTTTCTATCCCTTCTCATTAAGTAGTACAAAAGATTTACCAACACCATACTTTGATACACATCTTCACCACCCCACACTTGTGCTAGCAAGTGTGCCCAAAATAAGATTAAAACTCACTCATGGGTACCAAAGAAATGGAGACCACAAATAAAGGCTAAGGGTCGGTAATTATAGGCTCAATCACAAATGGCTAAAGTTCGGGTGGGGTCTAACCACCCTACAAAGGCTCAGAGGGGATTCTGTGGAAATTATGTACAGGGTTGGCTATTTGGCTCTAGTCGGGTCAAAGAAATGCCAGGACCGTCATCCCTTAAAATACCAAGATTGACCTTTCTATTTACTTCATCGAAGTTAATCATATAAGTTCTAGGTAAATGAATAGACTATGACAACTATAAGCATCACTAATTACCATAACTCATGATATTGAAGCTATTAAGTGCGTGTGTAGTCCATTTTTACAACACGATCACGACTTAACTTGCATGCATTTACTCAATTGTAAAACACTTAAACTAAGGATATAATGATTCAACATATAACACAACATCAATCCATGAAATTTTTTAAAATATGGCCCAAATTCACACGATATAGCAAAACTAAGACTACAAATCATTCAAGTACATGAAAACATGGCATTACAATTTATCAACAAAAAGCAAGTGAAGCTAAGTCTCCTACCCCCACTTAAACGAAGCAATCGTCCTCGGTGTGTGAGTGAGAAAGGAAAAAAAACTTAGTGAATTGTTGGCAAAGCTCATCCAATGCAATGCAACAATCGCAAATGTATCTCCCAGGTGCTGTGCTACAAAGTAAACACAAAGAATTCTCTACAACGAAAGGCCGAAACCTTAAGTGTAGGTAACACAAACATGGAGATGTATATATAAAGAAAATATCGGCTATATCATGCATGTCAAAACAAGAATCGGGTGTAAAATATCCTCTCGGGGTCCCAATAAGATCTAAACAAATAAAGCAAAAGGTGGGTTGCCTCCCACAAGCGCTGTGTTTTTACGTCGTTGGCTCAACCGGGTGACGCTTAACAAACTCAAATCATAAACGACTCAAAACATCTCAAACATACACTCATCACATAAGAATCAAAACTCACAACAGCAAAATCTAGACTCAAGAAGACCAATAGCTTGAGAAAAGTGAACAAAGCGAGAACCATGGAACTTGAATTGTCTTAAAACTTACCTCTTTTGGTCCTTGATGCTACCTCTTCCCAATGTGGTCTCTTTCTCACACTTCTTTGAGCCGCATTCACCGGATGGAGTGAAAACTTGATCTCATAATACTCATCATCACAAGGTGGATGAGTGAAGTAATCCGGGACCATCGTATCAGGAATCACCAATCCATCCGGTGGCTTCAATTTTAGTGGCTCATCAACTTGATTTCAATCCACAAGTGAGTTTGACAGTAGAATGAGCGATCCCAACATCTCCTTAGTCTCGATCTCCACATAATCGATGACCACGATCGAATCTACCATACCCTCTATCAAGTCATCATTTTGTATATCGTGGGAATGCGGTGTAGTAGACAACAGTTGCACCGCTTCCATCTCAAAATCTTGCAGTTGTTCTTCATCCCAGAGCGTTTCATTACCAAAGATTTCTTGCTCACTCAAAACAATAGTCGGCCCCACTGTACACTCCACCAAGGTATCATCAGATATTTCAATAGAATGTGATGGTGCTATGGGCAATCCCAACTCAGTCACTTGCTCTGTCCTAAAAATTGCGAGATCCCTCTGAACAACAGGTAACTCCTTTTGCATAGCTTTCAACTCAGTTTCCATCCTCTCTCGCTCTGCTGCTTTCTTTGGTTGGGCAACTCCCAGCTCTCTACCACTAACCAATTCATCAACATCACTCTCCACCTGAACTTCTTCACCGTCGCCTTCCTCAAACCTTATTCACCTCATGTGCACAAGCCTCTTTTTCATGTTCTAGCTCCCGGGCTTCCTTAAGCGAAAGGAGATCCTTGGATATGTCTAGCAACATGTTCTTCCTACGTGCCCATTCTGCTCTAGTCATGGAGGTTCTATACTCACCTCGCACACTCCTTCGGTGGAGTGCCCAAATCTGATCCATAGATTCCGTGATCTCCCTCTGCAACTCATCCATCCGCTTCTCCTAGTCAGAACTATGGTGTATCCGTACTCTCTCGACTTTCGCCACAGAAACCCTCTCTACCAGCTCCTCTATTATCTCAACTTCCCGTTCTTCTTCAGCATGTCCAGGATCAATCTCGTATTCCTCTTGTGGTTGAGATACAGAATGGTCATACTGACTCTGCTGCTGCTGTATAAGTTGTTGCAGGAGTTGTTGGGAAACATGGTCTTGATACCCCTCATCCCTTTAGCATTTGCAAAGACTCGGTTGACATTCGCTTGGTTGAACTCCGGTTTAAAGTTCCGCAATTCTCTTTGAACCGGTTGATATTGTTGGATGGTTGAAAATCACCAATCCCATTCCCCGAATCATGCCCGTTCCTACCAAATTGTCTATTATCGTTTCCATTCGAATAAGCGTAGTATTGATTACGTTTGCACTAGAGACCGATAATCCCAAGAACTCTGGTTACTCTGCTGATATATATAGGTTGAGGTGCATACCATTTTTGTGCATATTGGTTCATTGTCATCCCTTGTTGTTCAGGTTGGTAGTGTGGAGGTGAGACTCTATCCATTGTAGCTTACACTGTAAGATCTCAGAAAACAACACCACACAATCAAAGTATCTCGTCACCACCACCACAGTAATAGGTGGTGTGACGCTTCAATATACGAACTCCATCAAGAAAAGAAAAGGAAAAAAAATAAAAATAAAAATAAAACGACCTAAGCCCAAGCTTTCAGTCAACTTGCAAGATATTCACCATGTACTCCCCGGCAACGGCGCCAAAATTTTTTGATAGCAAAATACTTAACCGCTAACCTTAACCGACAGAGTATCGGGTCAACGGTAGTATAGTGGTTTCAAGGTCGAATCCACAGGGAGTAATAGTGAAGTACCAAAGTCGACGTCTAAACTTGGTTCAGGTCAATATTAAGTGAAAAGTATTATAGCTAATGCAGAAAATAAATATTATTCTAACGGATTTATCTAGGTGATTAAAAGGCATAGCCGAACTACGATCCAACAAAGTTACTTTTACCCCACAGAAAGACTTGACAAAGAGTGTGTCTTAACCGACCTACCTATCCAATTCGGTTTATATGACATCCACGGGTGTCAACTCCTTATTCTTGCATTAAGGTCTGAACAACTCTCGCTAACCCCTATACTAGGCTTATTAACCTTCCCTTTAGAAAGCTAACTCGCTTTAACATGGTTGACCGTAATAATGAGCCGCTCGGGAACTCTGATAAGAACCTCACATAGGCATAGTCCTAACGCGTCAGCTAGGTTGTCAATCTAACAATCAAGGCTATGTCTAGTGATTCTAATACCCGTATCCCACACCTCGCCGCAAAATACATATATAAGCTCGATATGTGTGTAACAGTGAACAAGGTTGTCAATCTCATTCAAAGCAATTAAAACAATCAAAACAAGTTTTAGAACATGAATTCATCATACAAACGTTTAATTAAGCGCTACACAACTACCATCTCATCCCCCTTTGGGATTTTCACCCGTTTTCACATAATTCGGCTACACAACTACTTTAGCTACTCATAAACATACAAACAACGAAGTAATTAAAGGAAATTATACTAAGAACAATAATAAACGAAAGCATAATCATCATAAAAATCAAACCTTGAATATTGAGTAAAGGTACTGCGCTAAAAGTCGAATCTTTGGTGTTGAAACAGAAATTTAATATAATAAAAAGTATGTAGAATCAATGGAATTAATCTATGGAATATGGGGATCAAAGGGTGTTTAAACCACCTTAAAAAACCGTAACCTAAGAAACCCTAAAACGTCTAAGTATTGAATAGATATAATATGGGACCGAAAAAAGGTTTTTATAGGTTTTTGCCGCATCCCCGATCGCGACGGGCGTTTGTGGCAAGGCAAACGCCCGTTTGCCGGAAAAAACAACTCGATGTATGTAAATTTGCTCCGTAAACGCTGTTTGGATCTTGTCTTCAGTAAATCAGCAATAACTTCTTGTGTAGAGTTTCGATTTGAGCGATTCAAGATGCGTTGGAAAGATAGTTCAATTACCTACAACCTTCATGAAGACAACTCTTCCTGAAAGTGTCTCCAGGTGTGACCAAAATGCCCCGAAGTGACTGGTTCAGATTTCGTCAATGATTCTTCACTCTTTTTCCTCCTTGGACCCAAATCTCGTTCTTTCTCGAGACTCTCTTCCTTATTCTCGACCTTATACATCAATCTAAGCCTGAAAACAAAGACACGAACACCAAGGCATAATATACATTGACAGTACGTGAATTGAAATCCACATAAAACACGAGTTTTAGGATTTAAAATGCCTTTAGTCTCAAACATGCATATAAGTGAATATCGTTCATATACTACCCATAATAGCCCAAAATAACCATGAATAACTCGTAAAAGGAGGTAATCTCATATAATAAATACACTACAATTTGACTCCCATCAGAGACCTGCTTAGTTTACATTAGAAAACCAAAGGATTAAAAGATCATATTGCATTCCAATTTGCATAAGTAATCTACTTAGTTTGGCTCTAAATGAGACTAAAATATGCCCAACTCACAATATAAGAAAAAGAGGCTGAGACCCTGCTCAAATCAAATAATATATTAGAATGAGGCTAATTTAATAGAAAGAGGCTGAGACCCTGCTTAGATTGGATATATAATATAAATAAGCTAAGAACTTGTTTAGCTCACCAATATAATTGTACGAGGTTTGATCAGAATATAGCAGTAACGCTTGATTTTTATACACGATATATTTTGTAGTAGAATTTAAAAATATTGGGTTACTAAATTTATGTTATCAAATTGTATGAATAAACTGAGCATTTACATAATCATTTTTTTTTTCTATTATTATTATTATTTGTGATATTTAATATCCTTTTCCTCAAAAAGAAAATATCCTTGAATAACATGTATCTGTTTACAATTTACTTTAAATATATCTTGATTATATTGTACGTGTATATATGATTTAATATTCTCATGAGTATGTGATTTTTATAGAGGATTGATAATAGAGGATTAAAAGGACGAGACCTCCTATATAATGGACTAAGATGGCGAGTGGGGGATGGGGAGTCGGTGTATGTTTTCCATGACGCCTGGGTAAACCGACAACCTTCATTTCGCATACCTTTTGCAGGGCATGAGCTTCCGGCTTATTCCAATGTTTGAGACCTTTTATACATGGCTCCAGTAGTATGGGATATGCAGAGAGTGCGGTACTTATTTAGACCTTGGGAGGCGAGGCCATCTTGGAGACTACTATGGCCTATGGTGAGCACCTGGACCGGCGATTTGGCACTATGATCATAGAAGTCTATCTTGTTAGTCGGGATATTTTTGGCCTTATCATCTGCGTAGGCCATCGTTAATGGCAGGACCATCTACCTCGACGGGGCAAAAGAGATTTGGAGGAGGCTGGCACGAGGCTTCCGGTCCAACAACGGGTTCAACATTTTCATGGCGTTGTTTGCATGATTGTCTTCATCTTGGCCAAGGCTTGCAACGGCGAATGTGGGGATGGTATCTCGCTTAGCATGTGGGAGACTTTGGAAACAATGAGACATGTACTCTTTTGAGTGCAAAGTGGCGGCTAGAGTTTGGGCGTCGCCATTCGGTGGGGCTTTACAAAGATCTCTGCTCTGTTTCTTTCTCGGAGTTTTTATTCGGCCGCTTGAGGATCTCGGGTGCTCTTGATATGGCTAGATTTGTGTGGCTTATGTGGGGAATCTGAAAGCACGTTGCTCACCGTGTTCGATAACTCGTGGCGCTTTATGTCTCTCGCGATTTGCAGACAATCTCTGGCACCGCGGGGTTTGAATATGTGCGGTGCTATGGACACTTACCGGACTCAAGCTTCGTGCATAATTTACCGCATAATTGGATGGCCCCGCGTGGCGTAGTTAGGAGTAATGTGGATGCATCGGGTTACTGAGGCGGAGTAGGCATTGGGGTCATTTTCCGAGATTCACATGGGCGAGATCATCGCACTCCTTTGCGTATCACTTTGATCCAGCGACCAGTTGAATACATGGAGCTCAGGCGAGCACCTAGGGATTCGAGGCTTGAAGTGAAGTGACGGGTGACGTGCATTTCGCGCGATTCGGCGCCCAAAGATGTGCATTTGACAACTTATGGTTTTTTAGTTCAGACTTTGCTTGGCCCTTTTGCCCAATTTACTTATGTTTCCTTTGTGTTTATTAGGCGGATGTGTCCGAGCGTATATTTTAAGCTAGATACGGATTATCTGTTTCTATTCGAACACTTTGGGGTTCCACACCCCCCTGATTTTTTACTGCTTGTTTGGCGGACCTTATTAAAAAAAATATTTTTCCTCAATTTTTTTATCGGTTGGTTACTTTGAATTGCATGTTCACTTTAAACATGTGTTATCAACTTATTATAAGATTACAATTACATTACTTATCATCTATCTCCTAATCATCACTTTATTTATCGAGGTAAATACAAATAAATATTGAAATTTATCAACCTATAATTATGTTTAAAGTGCAACGGATGTCGGTATATGGAATCAACTATAACTGACGTCAGTTTGGGAATGAACAATTAAAGATATAAGTTAGTTACACCATTGCTAATTCTTAATACACCTCTTTAAATATATTTTCTCTTGTCTTCTCAAAATCCCCTGGATATGGCTTAGTGGTGAGGAGCTGGGGTGTTGTAGTGAAGTCCGGACCATAAGCTGGAGGTCAGAGGTTCGATTCTCGTAAAAGGGATTGATTTCCAAATGATAAAAACTTCAATGCAGTTGGTGCAAGACATTTCTTGACTTGCTCTGCTCTAAGTTCTGATTAACCTCTCCTCGCATTCCTCATGGGATCGGGCGAGGCTTTCCTCACGTTAGGGTTTAACTGTTTTTTCACTTGTCTTCTCAAAAAAATTAAAAAAAAATTAAAAAATTAAAAAAAATATATATATATATATACACACACACACACACACACACATCTGTTTTGTAATTAGAAATCCACGCATATATCTTTTCCCTGCTCATTGTCAGTCCCGTCCACAGGCGTAAAATTTATGAAAGCACACGCGGCAGAAGCTTCCGGAAATTATAAAATTTAGGGGCCTACAAAAAATTTTGGTTCAACGAGTCTATTATCTGAAGCATGTATAATATCCATTAACACCATTTGTTTTCTCTTTCAAAGGCCCATCTGATAAATTGGGCAGTGTTAAAAGTTTATACCACGTTAGTAACACTTGCTATCATGACACCCTCCATATTAAGAGACGAACTTCCCTCACTTCATAACCTGCGCTTTGGACGATGTCCTTCTCTTATATGGGTTTGAGCCTATCTTTTCTACATGGTATCAGAGCCACCCTTTTGTGCAAGTGTTAGGCCTCTTTGTTGGCCTTATAGTGCCCTTATATGCCTTGTGTGTCATGTTGCCTAGAGCTCTTTATAAGCCACACTGGAGGCGCCAGATTAAAAGTTGTCGCACATCGGCATTCTTATTATGTCACCCTCCATATTAAGAGATGGACACTTCCTCACCTCATAACCTTTGCTGATAGGCGCGTGACATTCTCATATATGGCCGGCCATCTCTTTCTATATGCGCCTAAGAAATTGAGGATGGCCTTGCTCATTGTTCATTCTTTCATTTCTTTTGTACAATTTCCTTACCAAGTATATTTTCACATGAGAAAATAATCTCAACCCAAAATGCATTTTTGTAGTTTTGGACAAGTATATAATTCACGTCCGTTTTCAAACTAATCAAAAATGACTCTGCTCCCATTTATTCTTCAGCACCCAACACTTTAAAGTTAGTATCATAGCCAGTCGAAACACTACCGACGAACTCACGGACAATATTTTTGTTATCAAGTTGCCTTGTCACTTTAACCCGGTTTGGACAATGAGTTTTGAAAGAGAAATTGAAGCTGTAAAGGTGATATGAATGTACTACTAACTACTACCTTATTTGGGTTTACTGACGAGCTAAGAAATTAACTATGGAAGAAATTAAGATTTAAGAGCGTAAAATTAAAATTACTGTAGGACGAAAAGGAAGGCAGATATTGTAGGGTTGGAGTTTATATAATAGGATTTGTAAGTGACGGGACCTTGTGTACAAGACGGAGAAAAAAGAAAATGATATTAATATCAAACAAAAATATTACATCTCATGGCGTAGCTTGAGCAGTGGTGATTTGACATTATGCGCATTCACGGTTTGGGTGGGTTTGAACAAGATAGTGCGAGTGGGGTGATGTTCCATACTGGATATTCAGATATTTTAATTGTCGTCAGCGATGTGTGCTCATTTTATATTTTGATATAAAGTCGAAATGCTGTTTTTAAATTATTTTTTTAAGATTTTACTTATATCAAAACGATGTTTTAAATTCTGCTCATTTTGAAATGATTTTTTAAAATTAACAAACGATTGCTTTGAATAAGTCTGCACTTTTGTGTAACAATAAAATGAAACCTGAATTGACTGAAAATGCGCCGCTCGCTGTGGCACGGAATTGTCAAAGGCTCACTGGTAGGGGATTAGAGTTCTCGATCTGGAGAACGCCTGGCCACCGGTCTCGGGCCTTTGACTCAAGTCTTCCGACAATGCTTTAGAGCTTTCCGCTATAAGAGTGTGGACGATACATTTTTCCCGAAAATTCATGCTACAAAGCAGAGAAAGCAAGGGCGACGGTTGGTCGCGTGGGTCCTAGGGCATAGATAAGGTTGGCGGGAGCCGTGTAGGAGGTTTGCGGTGAAGGTTGATTCTTTTCCTTGGCGATCGCCGTAGTCGCCATGCATGGCTAGTTTCGTGGAGTGCGGTTTGAAATTCATATGGTAAAACGGTGTTTGGACGGTGCAGACTTGCCTCATCGGCTCGGCCAAAGTGGCGTTTATAAATAAATTTACATGTTTTCTTAATCTTTCGTCATAACTTCATATTAAAAAAGCTGTTCTTTTCCATTTATTCAATCAGTTAACTAAAAGACTCCGTGCTGTTTTCCTAAAATTTACTCAAGATATTTTTATATAAATATATAATATATTTAAATATATATAACACTCTCATCTGTGCGCCATATCATCTCGATCCTTTCTTTACCGACTCGCTTTTCTTTCTTCTTTTGTGTTTTTTCTCTTATATATATATATATATATATATATACAGGTTATTGGTCGAGGGATAAAGAGAAAGAAAGTATAGGCGATGTCAACAACTGAGACTTAAAAGAAAATAGAGGTAAATGTCTCATGGAATGTGCTGCATATTAAGTTAGTTGGTTAGATAGATTACAACTCTTGTATTTCATTTATTGTAATTTTGTAACGAAAATAATTATTGAATAATAGTAAAATCATTTATGGATTTTCTTGAACAATTT